>JBBYHO010280416.1:1764-23681 GCA_038382025.1 Adansonia gregorii | reverse complement strand
GCAGGCATCCTGGATTCCCCCTTCCACAAGAGCAGCAGCTGGTGTTAATGTGCCTCACACTTGGTATCTTCCATCCCCTACAAGGCCAAACACCAAAGCAGCTATTTTTAATCTGAATTTCAAATTTAAAAAATAAAAATTAAAAATGAAACTAACATAAATCTAGGTACAATATGAAACCGACAGCGACAAGTAAACAAATTCAACACCTTGGTAGAGACTAATTCAGCAAACAGTCAGATATAATCAACATTGAAGCCTTAGTCACTACACTAATCAGATGCATAAAATCAGTCACTTAACAAATGATCAATAAATTAAGCCCTAAGAACTTTAAAAATATAAATACTAAAACAGGAATCCAAAATTCAGAATAGATATAAACAACCATAATATCTACCAACTTTTCTCAGGAATTCTCAAAATTTACCTCCCTCTTCCGACAACCAAACACCCCAAAAAACCCAGAAACAAATCAACGAAACACCCACAATTTACTTTACCTCCATTTGAGAGTTGAAAAGGAAGCAAGCTGATTATCAACCCAGCAGATCGGATAATAAAACGGGGGGGTTTAAAAACCCTTGAATTTTTCTTTTTCCTTTTCTTTTGGTAGATTGGGCGAAAGGGAAGGCCATGTGCTGGCTGAAAGCAATGACATTTTACTAGAGTGAAGAGAGCAGTCTGAAGACATGAGCAAATGGGAAGTGAAAAAAAAAAAAAAAAAGAACCAAAAAATGGGTCCGGTGGCGTCGACGGTTTCAACACGTGGCAACTTCTACGTAACTATCTTTTGACGATTCTTTCTTCAATCGTTCTGTCATACTGTAGTGACGATAATGGGGTAATGTATGCAATGCATTCACCGTTAAGCATTGATGAATATGGAAGCTAAATCCTAATAAGCTACTGAGAATCCTCCAAATTCACTATATAAAAGAAAGATTTTAAGGCAAAGTTAAAACATAATATAATAAGAAAATATTTATAAGAAAAACATTTATAATCAAAGTGGTATGGATGGAAAGTTGTGAGCCTTTTTTTCATATATTTTTATTTGTCAAACTGTGATCTCGACGAAGGCTGAAGCCTTTGTTTAAAAGACCTAATCATAATTCCAAAGAAAAAGTCAAGACTGAGAAAAAATAATTTTCCCGTTCGGAAAAGGGTCCCATTCCGGCATTCCCCATATTGGATTTTGTATATATTTATGGATGGCTTAATGGCTTCCCACCCATCAGGTCGCACGTCACGTCTCTCTTTGCGAAGGATTCCTCCAAAACCCTGCCCCATAGAACCTGTCCAACATCTCCTTTTCCATATCAACGGCTCCCGTGGACACATCATCCTGATTATCCCTAACTCGCTCCCCTTTTACTACCGTCAGACCCAGCTCGGACGCCGGCTCCTCACTCGAGGACTCAGCGTTAGCCGGGGCGTACGAGGCCTGGTTCTTCTTCATCAGACGCTTTCGTTTCTCCGTTCTCCACACCTTCTTGCAAAGTCCTGTAGGAACCTTATAAAGGCCCAAAACAAGGAGCTCCATGACAGCGAATGGACAGCAGCAACAGACCGCCGTGCACTCCGCCGCGGTGCCACCGACCAGTTCCCCGTATTTCTTCCCTTTTTCCGGCGTCTTTGAATCCTCCGATATATACGATTGTCTCCGTCTCACCGGCGGTGATCTCATCAAAACCTGACGAGTCATCTTTAACCCAAAAAAAAGTGATTATTCTCCCTAAATTCTCTCTCAAACCACCCTCACCCCACCCCCCCCCAAAAAAAAGCTAAAGAAAACGTAAAAGATAATTCTGAAAAGAAGAAAATATGGCAGAACGTGATTATTGATTCATGTTTTGAGCAGGTTTTCCTTTTTATGAATCAAGAAAGCACAAGAAACTGAAGGAAAAAAGGGATATATGAGATATAAGTTTGGGAAAAAGAATAAAAGGGAAAATCCAGCCAAGAAATCAAAGAGATTTTCTTAACGAATACCAGGATTAGCCAAGGAAAACCGAATGCAAGTACTTTTTCATTTTTAGTTTTCTTCATTTGGTTTATTTGAATAATAATAATAATAATCCTTTAGTCGAGGAAATAGAAAAGAAATGTTGGAGCCAGGAGTTCTACATACAGTTTGGACGTTTGATTTTCCACGTATATATTTTATATGAGCACCCCCGCAGGTCCGAAAATTTTATTTTCTTTGTTGAGATAATATTAAAAATTAAACATCACAATTTATTTAATATACTTAAAATTATTCGTGTTATTTAAGCATAAATAAAAATATATATATATAATTAATTGTTTCTTATGTAGTCTTAATTAGAACGTAGATGTACCAAGAAAATATTGCACCTTAATGTAAAGGTCTTAAAACCCACTCCTATTTAAGGAATTAAACTATCAGAAGCAGAAATAAGTTCTCAATGATTATCATTTTTTTTAAATTAGATGAAATTATATGTAACCTTTTTTTTTAATTTTACATGAGGAAAATAATAAACACGTTTGTGAAATAAAAACTTCACATGCTAAAATATATATTTTTATTATTTTTTATTTTTTAAAATTATTTATATTAAATTAATAAAAAATTTTATATTTTATAATAACCGAACTTCAATAATTAATATATTTATTCATCCATTAATTTATAAAAATTTTTGTTCCTCAAGAAATGAAAGTGGCCTAAGACTCTGAAGGAGCGTCCATATCAAAAAAATCGAATGTCTCAAATCCCGAGTGCTAAAACACGACGAAGAAAGCAAAAAGGGCGATGGCGTCCGCCTGTGAGCTGATGGGACGTTTTAAGATGGACGGTGTAGATTGGCCAACGAGAAAATGATTTTGACCGGTCCCACTACCTTGGACTTATTAAAAAAAATGTGTACTTTGTCTGTATTGGCCGGCACAAAGGATTACAGGTGGGCGCAGACAGTGACTTTTGTAGCCTTTTGGTGCTCCTTTCAGTTTTCTCAGTCGAAGTTCACTTTTTAGTCACCTCCAGTCAATGTTTTCAATTAACAAAATTAAAGAAAATACTTAATAAAACACAGGTTCATGGTAGATTTTTTATTTTTTTTTGAGATATATGGTCCCAAACTATAATGTATATTTTATATTAATTTTTAAGTTTTAAAACATCTTTGATTTTAACGAATTAAATTTTTTTTAATTATTAAAATTATTAAAATAAATATTAAATGATATGTAATATTTTAAAAATATAATAATGACATCATCTTTTTAATTTTTTCCTTTTACTTTTCTTATTCTCAAATTTTATGTTTTCTTTAAACAATATATATTATAATTTGAATTATTACAAAAATATAATTAATTTATAAATATATAAAATATTTATTTAAAATTAATTTCATTAAAAATATTTTTAATTTTTTTGTTTCTTTATTTTTTTCCATTTTATCATCTTTATAAATTAACTAAAACGTCAAATAATAATTTATATTATAATTTAAATTAATATTATAAATAATTATAAAATGTATAGTATTTATTTACATTTATTTTCTAAATTTTAATTTCTTTTTTATTATATTTTTTTCATCCTCTTTTTCAGTAAATACAAATAATAATTACATTGTAATTTAAATTATTTTTATAAAAATTAATAATTTACTAAAAATATAAAATTTTTATTTTTATCAATTTTATAAAATATTTTGAGTTTTTTTTACCTTTTTTCCATTTTTATATTTATAAATAAAAACAAATAAAATAATTTTTATTATGGTTTAAACATTAAAATTAAATGTTTTTATAAAATTAATGCAAATAAATATTCTTATGAATTATTTGATTTTTATAAAATTAATTGCTCTCCTTATTATTTTTTTCCCTCTTCTTTAACACAATAAGTAAATATAAGGAAACAAAAAGGGTTAATAGCATGCATGGTTCCCAAATTCTAAAACATATTTTATATTAATTTTTAAACTTTAAAACGTATTAATTAAGACTTCAATTATAAGTTTTCATATCAATCATATTCTTTTGCTAGTAAAACTATTAAAATTTACATTAAATGACATGTAGCAAGCAGGAAAATTGATGATGATGTCATATTCTGTTTTTCCCCTTTTATTTCTTTTTCTTTTACTTATTCCTTTATTTTCTTTTTGACATTTTATATTTTCTTTGCCTTTTTATAAATAATACAAAAAATAAAAAATTGATATTATAATTAAAATTAATTTTTTAAAATAATTAACTTATAAACGTAAAAATATTTATTCAAAATTAATTTTGTAAAAATTATTTTTAATTTTTTTTTGTTTCTTTCCTTTTTCTTTTCCTCATTTTATCTTCTTGATAAATAACTAAACAATAATAAAATTTATGTTATAATTCAAATTAATTTTATAAATATAAATAATTTATAAAAATATATATAATATTAATTTAATTTAATTTTTATTTTTATCTCTTCTTGATTATTTTTTCCCCATAGAAATAAATACAAAAAATGAACAACTAAATATTATAATTTCATTTTCCTTTCTTTTCCTCCTTTTAGCTTTTTTTTAATAATTTTTTTTTACTATTAAAACTTTTTAAAATAATAGTAGTTAATTTATTTTTAAAAAATAATTTAATAAATTCATCTAAAAATTGATATAAAATTAAATTAAACACTATTTTAAAACATTTAATATGTATTTGAATTAGAATATAACTTATTTAAAATTTAATTTGATAGCAATTAAATATAAATTTAAAATTAATTAATTTTTTTTGTTTTTTAGTTAAAAAAGTTTTGAATAAAAAATTAAAAGAAAATACAAAAACAAATGATTAATAATTAAGAAGTGTTATATTTATCTTTTCATTAAATTATTTTAGTAGATAACATTTTAAAGGAATTAATGTATTTTGATGAGAGCCCATATTTTAAATAAAATATGATAAGTGTATTTTCAATCAAATCCCAATTAAATGTGTAAGTGAAAAAGAAAATAAAAATTACTTAATTAACCTAAAGTTTAGCAACTTCTTAATATGATGGAAAGTTTTAACTTTCTTGGAAATAAGATTTACATAAATTAAATTTTTATGTTAAAGTATTTATTTTTTTAATATTGTAATTTTTTTAATTATTTTTTCAGGATCATGAAAATATGAATCCTATAAGGAAAGGTGGGAAAACAACTTTTCTATGTGGCTAGAAATTTAAAAAAATGTTTTCAAACAAAATTGCCCCTCTTTATATTTAAAAAATAGTAACTAAATTTTATTTTCTGTCCAATATTTTTATTGATTACAAAATCATTGAAATTTAATTAATTTCAAAATTATTGTGATTATTATTAAATTAAATTACATTCTAACTCAATTACACATTAAATATTTAAAATTTATTTTCATTTTAATCATATGTTAAATTTTGAATACATGTATTATGTTATTTTTATTTAAAATAAATTAATTAATGTTTAAAAAATAAAAGTATTAAATGACGTATTTATTAATAATAAATATCTTTGAAAAATGTTAAAAATAATAAAAATTGCATTTTATTTGATAAAGTGATTTCATAAATTATTAACATATTCCTAATAAAATATTTAATTAACTAAATATGTCAAGGCAACTTTCTCAGGATTTTAATAACGTCTCATGGATATTAAGGGTTGGCCTTCCATACATTAGTTTTTTATTTATTTTTTTAAATATATTTATCAACACTATTCATATCTATAGACCCAATTATAAATTATCAAAGTCAAATCAAAGTCTAAGTTGCGAATGTTAATAGATTGTATTAGATAGTAATGAATAAAAAAATAATAGGGAGGAGCCCAACCCGTATACCAAACACTGAAATGTTATTTTTGCACCAATCGTATTACTAGCAACTATATTCTATTAAAATTTTGATACACAAAAATACTAAACACCACTTTAAAAGATAACATTCAAAAGATTCGAAATTCGAATCCAAATATTTGATATCTTTATTTTATTCCCGTATTACAACTTTTTCTTTAAAAAAATACCAAATAATCTATTTCCCGTTTTATAACCTTCTTCCATTGACCAAGATTACAAGTAGAAGATAATGCCCAATTAAGATTACTTATTTTTTTAATGCTAATGTTTGGTCCCCCACCCTTTTTTCTCTGAAGTTAGTGATTACTGATTATAATTAATGGTCATTATATTTTTTCTCTATGCTTTTTAACCATCAAATTCAAGGTTAGGCAGGACTTTAGTAATTTTGAGATTGCAATTAATAAAGATATTGGAATTTAACCAACAATTAAAACTTCAAAGGTAGGACTACGTGATACATAAATTCATAAATGATAATATTACAAAGGTAGTTATAACCAATAAAAGTATTGCAAATATTAAAATTTAAATCTTAAATTAAAATTTGAATTTAATCACTTAAATTATTATACGGATGTCCAATTTATGAGAGTTTCAACAAGATTAAATCAGCAAACTTATCTACAAGATTTGTCATTGGATCAAGTGTTCATTGAGCCAAATGTTTGGGTGTACAGTTCAAAGGATTTAAGGGCAAGGTCAAGATACAAATTTTCATAAAATTTTACTGTCTCAACAGAACGTAAAATTAACATAAACAAATAAGCTAAATATGAAATTGGGAAAAGAAGGTATTAAGCACACACCTCTTCATAAAATTGATAAAGGAACAATAAATCATGGTCAGTAGGTCATATAGGTCACCCAAAATGCTGTATAAGTATTATGCTGATAATATGACATAAAAATGGAAGTCGGTTTGATATCAGGATCATTGCTTTGAATATCCTTTTGAGTAACCTTGGCCCCCCTAATCTCCTACAATACAAAGGCAGCATCAATGGTGAATCCAACTAAGCGGTCAGATTCGAAAGAAATCCTGACCACCAGTTTTCTTAAATCGAGGCTAACATGTTGCTCGAAATTCCTCTCTTACCACATGTTATTCTTAACAGGTCAAACAACAATTCGCACGGTGGCAATCATTTCAATGTGGGGATTTTACCATAGGATGCGAATTGCTGATAGAGAATTTCATCGAACCATCAGCAGCTGCAGTTGAACAAATAAAAAATTTATCAGAACCCATTAAAACTTCCATTAAATTTATCAGAACAAATAAAAAATTCTATCCAAGTCCGCGGGCGATAAAGACGACACAGTTTGTTGAGCTTTTGCTGCATCCTCCTAAGAAAGCTTCACTCCAAATCGTTCATTCATGTTTGCCATTAGTTCAGGGCTCATTGTTTTCATCATTGATGCAAACATCTGCCCAGTTCACAAGTAAAAAGAACATGAATGTACAAGAGTTGTGGGGTAATGCAAGCATTTTTTATGATGAAACTCTTGTAATTAATTGCAACATTCTAGCAAATATTGCTTATATCAGTTTATGCACAACTAATTCAACACTCTTGTCCCTTGCATCAAAAACATAAAACAACAACTATGCCTCCATTTTGTAAATGTTGGAATAAGTACATCAATATATAATTCAATATGTAGACATTATTGATTTACTATTATTAATTTATTTTTGGCCTGCATGTCTCCAATAAACTGAACGATTTCAAAAGGCGTTAGAAGAACTGATTTCATCAAAACCATTATTGCCATTGGTGACGAATGCTGTTTGTGATTCTGGATATTTTCCCTCGGCATCTGAACCTAGTCTGCTACTGTTTATAGATGCTGGTGTAGGAGCAGAGTCTTTCCCTTTCAGAGAGAGTGTCATTTCAAACGTTAAGTTCTTGCGGAGACATCTTGGTCATCATATCACTGGTAGTTTTAAGCATTTCAGGTGTCACATTACGAGGAACTGATCCAGGTCCAAATCCATGTTTCAAAAGACCTGAATATGAGTTTTCCCCTCGAAATGAAGAAGCTAATTGAACCACTTTTTGTAGCTCTACAGGTGACATCTTGCTGATCTTATTTGAAGCAGTCTTAAACATGTCCGGTGATACCTCTCCAACTTTACCGCCACTCTTAGCAACATCATTGTACATAGTGTGACATGTTCCACTGATAGAACCAAACTCACCTCTTCATGTTTTTATTGTTTTGCATTCTTTTCCAACCCTTTCAGCTCAATAATGCTGAAAGGTTCACGGTCTGCATGATAGCAATTTTTGTGCTCTATGATGAATTTGTTTAGAGGATCTTAAAATTTCATTTTATGAGGACAAAAACAAAACCTGAATGCTTCTGGAACATTTTTAGAACCTGCAGACATTCAGAATTGGATATCAGGCTCCCGACACTTCTTCTGTTCTCAGTCTTGGAGAATCCAGTACTTTCTTGCGGTCGTTTCAGTGAATATTCGGTAGATAAACTTTGAAGATTAGCAGAAGAGGTGCTCGCACCTTCTTCAGTTATTTCTTCAATTACCACTCCTATGAAATAGAGAGCAAACAGAATTGTAACATCACAGACAAAAGAGTAGCCATAAGAAAATGCAAAATAGAGGACGATAAACTTACCTCGAGGTGCTTGATGATTGCCTTCTTTAGCCGATCTTTCCATAGCATCCCTGCATCAACAATTGACGTCACTAGCCACCATTGTGCATTCAACAAAAGTGCGTTCTCATAAATTATGACTACTGTTTAATAATTAAACCACATGCCGGGTGAATCTAACTACCAAGTTCTTTTACTTATCGCACCCAATGACGGTCATAATGGGCTGATGTTGGTGCGTAAACTAACTTTACTAGTAAATGCAGCAGACTACGACTTAACCCATGCTTCCACAACCTTGTCAAGTAAATTCATACCTCAAAACATATGTGATCGTTTCATCATCAGGGGAAACCTCATATGCCTTGCTCAAGTCCGGGACAGCATCCGAGTAAACTTTAGAAAGGTTGTCAGCAAAAGTAAACAAATAGTCCAGAATTTGAAATGTATTAGAACTGCAATTCAGCGACCATAGATAAAACACCCTGATGCTTAAAGCGCACTTCTAATTGGCCTAGTCATGCTTGACCTCTTCGGTAAAGAGCTTTGACATTCTCTGCATCATATGACAAAACCTGAAATTACAAATATGTAATTTTAGCTCGAAAGAAGATTGAAGATAGCAAGCAATGAAATAGAAATTAGTCAGAGAACTAGTAATCCATCTGTTTATTCAATTAGTAGCCTAGTCTAGTGATATTAAATAGTTTTAGGTTATTATCTTGAAATGGGGGATAACTTGAGAATATAATTTATGGCAAAACTTATCATACTGTACCCTGACAATTATGGAGAAAATGGGGTCTTCATACCTCAGAGCCTTCTTTTATACACTCATCATATTTCAAGCAACAAGACATGAGATTAAGAGAGCATGCCAGTAAAAGTGTTCTTTTTTTGGAGGATGGAATTCCTTTCAGGTTTTTCTTTTGCCTAAGATTGTCAGAGAGCCAATAAGGATTTTAATTAGTACAAAAAGAAAATATAATATTAAAATGCGATATTTTCTTCTAAAAAGAGTAAGAATAAACATAAACAGCGAGAAGTTTACTCAGAACTAAAATTCCTGGCTTGCAAGCAAGTATTTCTGAGAGGCATCATCGAACTTCCCTTGCTTATGAAGCTCATAACCCTGGAAAATTTAAATAGACATATATTTATCCATGTCAGATGCCAGTTAATAAGAGGTGACAATAAGCAAACCAAAAAACAGTGACAGGGGTGGACCATAATGAAAGTTAAAGTCTCGATTAATGCACAAAGATTAACTGACACTCTTATTTAAAAAGAATTTCATAGGGAAAAGTCACTATTCTCAAGATTCAATGTGTTAACAATAAATATACCTTTAGTTACTGGAAACAGAGAAGAATTCATTTTATTCCACAACAATATTTAACGGATATTTAAATACATCCGAAAAGAAAAGCCATGCACTTAAATAGCAATTGAGGGAGTCTTTTTAATTCCACAACAAAATAAAACGATGCATCCCTAGCAATGAATTGCCTCGACAAATGAGTCATAGTGGTATATTATCAATACACACAATTGATCTCTGTTAATTTTAAGTTTAACTCGTATTTATGTACTTGACTAACATGTTTAAGTTATGCAATTCAATGGTTTTAGACAACCCATGACTACGATAGTATTTCATCGCGGCTTTTACAATGTGTTAATCCCTAAAACTTCTAAAAGAAAGAGTAGTGCAGCTCTTTTATCAGCTCCAAGGCTCCTATGGTGTTCCCTTTCTTTAAGATTAGGGACGAAAAGTCTATCTTGCAGTTGGATATATATATATATATATATATATGTATATTATGTATCTGAGAAATTGAAAAATATCAATTGCTAGGATGTGATTTTGGGCCGAAATAACTCACTTGATTCTTCAACATCTGAGACGCACTTAATTCATAATTGATCTGAGCATCAGCACGTGAACGCATGGAAGCTGTCTCTTTAGGCGAAGCATTAGCCATTTTCTCCCCAATATTCGCCATCTTCTCAGGACGCGTGTGCTTTTAACTCTTCCGCAAAGTCTTCAGGCCTCTTGTTTTTCATTCTTTCTGAGGCCATTCTCATCAAATGAGGATTAGACATCATCTGTAATGCCATTGAATCCACAATTACAGCACCCACTAATGTTAATTATACAAAATAAAAAAAAAAAGGAAAAATGGACATCCTCAAGCACAATCTAATCAATGTCAGTTCTTTCAATGTGTTAAATACGCATGTCTAACGATTGTACTGGTAATATCATCACTTCATAAAACAACTCAGCTAAGACCCATTATTCATTACTAAACATAAGTAATTATGGAGTAATTTAATTTTATTTCAAAATCAGAAGAATTCAATAAATTCATACATATATATATATATTAGCTGACTAATTATGCACCAGAAAAAAATGGAAAGACAAACTATTCAATGAGAAAAGGGTAATTAAAGTGGAAAATCAAGCTCGAAAATCGAACGTCATATAAAACCAGTATTATAATTTAAGACTAAGCTAACATAATTTTGCACAGGTTTTCTTCTACAATTCAACTGCGTATGTCCAATACGCAAGCAAGAACACATTGTAATTTTTTTTATAGTGTTGGCGTTATTCCGTATGTTGTTATATTTTAGATCGTGTTATATTTTTATATATTCGTGTTTTTTTATCTCGTATTCATTTTATTTTTTTTATAATATACCATATTTTTTTATTCATCTTTTTTCGTATCGTGTTGTATTTTCGATCATGTTATTTTTTTATATCATATTCGTTTTATTTTTTATATCGCATCATATTTTAAGTCATATTATTTTTTTATATCATATTTGTTTTATTTTTTTATATCATATCATACTTTCAATAGTATTTTAATTATTTTTTAGTCATATAAGATTGTCATATTTAAATTTTAATATATATATATATATAAATGAATATGAATTTGCGGCCGCCATTGTTTAATCAATATCCGCCTTCCCAATTATCAACATCTATCTCACATTTTATAAATTTTTTAATCTTTATTGAGGTTTTTAAAGATATATTTATTTCAAAGAAGTTCCAAAATTTGAATAATATATCAGCGTGTGGCTAATTGAAAATTTGTAGAATGTAAGTTTAAACATATTTATTTTAAAGAGCCTTCAAAATTTGAAAATTATATCAGCACATGGTTAATTGAACATGCAAAGAAAGTACACTTGTTAAGCCCACCAAACTTGACACACACACACACATATATATATATGTATATATATATATATACATGATTCATGGACAATCTAAAAATCTATTTATATATTATTAATAAATATCATGATACGATTTATTTACGATAATGAATATTATCTAATTTTATAATTTTATAATTTATATATAGTTTATATTTATTTAATTTGATTGTTAATGCTTTATTTACGTAAATTTTACATTTCAAATTTCGAATAATAAAAAATATTTAATTATTTTTTAATGTAAAAAAATTTAATTATTATATTTATGTATATATATATGATAATATTTTTGATTGATATAGTATAAATATTTGATAAATTTAAAGCTTTACATAAATAATAAATATAATTATATTATTAAATCTAATAATTAATTTATTAAAATATTAATAATCAATGAAGTGATAAAAATGTACCAAAACTAATTGATTTTATATCAACATAAATTGATTGTAATGTTTCTATTTATATACTCGTGGATAGGACAATTATTTGGTCTCGGACGTAGACTGCCCCACCATCTTTCAATTTCTCATCCTAACTCTGGTTTTTTCCACCTAATTTTTCTTTTTGAACTATATTAGTAGTATGCGCTTTTCTTGCTTCTCAATTCTCTGCAGCATTTACTTTAAAAAAAAAAAAAAAAAAACCCCCCGAAGGCCAAAATGAAATCATCAACTACATGTTCACCAATTCCGAGTTTGCCTCTTGGTGTTGTCATGATCCGACCAACCCCAAAACCCAAAGCATTGGTGCCCATTTTTTGTTATTCGGATAAAAGTAGGTCATCGGGGATGAATGCATCGTCCACTAAATCCAAAATTATGAACATTGAAACCATGAAAACTTCCATCCTCCACTTGTTTTCTAGCTTCGTTGATCCGCCTCTTAATCCTTCCGTCGATCCCATGCATGTCTTCAAGGGGAACTCGGCTCCGGTGGAGGAAATGGAGCCAACAAACTGCCAAGTAATAGAGGGTGAGCTTCCGCTGTGTTTAAACGGTGTTTACATCCGCAATGGTCCAAACCCACAGCTTCAAGCTCGTCGTGCTCTACATTTGTTCGAAGGCGATGGCATGCTTCACTCGCTGAGATTATCAAATGGCAGTGCAACATATTGTAACCGCTATGTTAAGACTTACAAATACATGCTCGAGCGAGATGCTGGTTTTCCCATCTTTCCAAATATGTTGTCTGGCCTTTATGGCCTACTTGACATTGCTCGTTTTCTCATGTTCACAAAGAGAATCATGACAGGGCATCTAGATATCATGGAAGGGATCGGTGTAGCCAACACTAGCCTTGCCTTGGCTTCGGGTAAACTTTTAGCTTTATGTGAGTCTGACTTGCCTTATGTTGTTAGTGTAACTCATCATGGTGACATCAAGACTTTGGGACGTTGGGAGATTGATAAAAAGATGCTCTCCAACATGACTGCACATCCCAAAGTCGACATGGAAACAAAGGAGACATTTGCTTTTTCATGGAGCTTTGCATTCCCGCATCTGACCTTCTTCCGTATCGACGAAAAGGGTGTTAAACAGAACGAAGTGCCCATCTTTTCCGTGCATAAACCAAGTTTAATCCATGATTTCGCTATAACCAAGAGGTTCACGATCTTTCACGAGACACAGTTATTGTTTTCACTGCGAAAAGTGTTGATCGGCAGAGGCTCCCCTCTGGTTTATGAAGCAAATAAAACGACAAGAATTGGAGTCATACCACGGTACGCTAACTGTGACTCAGAGATGAAGTGGTTCGAGGTTCCAGGATTTAATGCATCTCATATCATAAATGCTTGGGAAAATGATGAGGAAGAGATTGTTGTCGTAGCATCAAACGTTCTATCTTTGGAAAACTTTTTAGACAACAAGAGATTGAATGTTGTTTTGGAGAAGGTAAAGATTAATACCCAGACAGGGAATGTTTGTAGGAACCCTCTTTCAACAAGAAATTTGGACCTTGGGTCAATAAATCCAGCTTGTGTAGGAAAGAAAACCCGATATGCCTATCTAGGAGTGCTTGAAGAGACTCCGAAAACGTCAGGTTTGGTGAAGATCGACTTGGAAACGGGGAACGAAGTTGGAAAAAGATGTTATGGGCCTGGTTGTTTTGGAGGAGAGCCATTATTTGTGAGAAGGAACAGTGAAGATGTCGAAGACGTGGGATGCGAGGATGAAGAAGATGGATTTGTGATGACATATGTTCACAATGAGCGAAGTGATGAATCAATATTCCTTTTGATGGATGCCAAATCACCCGATTTCACCACCGTTGCCGCGCTAAAGTTGCCTAGGCGAGTGCCGTATGGTTTCCATGGTCTATTTTTGACCGATTTGGAAATCCTTAAGTAATTGAAGCTTGGGAGAGGTCATTAATTCATCGCTGAGTTCTGTTATTGGCATTGTACATCGTAATTAATATGATATTTTCATATAGAACTAATAAAGTATTAATAAGTAAATTGAGCACGAACTATTATTTTTTAATAATCTGATACTTCAAAAAAAATTTTATAATCTATAATATCTATAATATATTATTATTATTATTATTATTATTATTGTTATTATATATAAAAGTACTAATTCAAAAATTACAAATAATGAAGGGCATATTTACCCTCGAGAATTTATAATATTATTTATTATATCCTTAATTAATTAATGGTTTTTCATTAAAATTAAAATATTAAGAAAATTTATTTATTTCCTAATTAACTCAGAATTCTTATTGATATATTTTTTATTAATATTAATTAATCTTTTATTAATGAATTTTTATTAAATTAAAATATTTATTAATCTTTGTTTATTATTTTTTATTAACCTTGAAGTCCTTATTGACGTATACTTTTCTTAATGTTGATATGTATTTTTTATTATTAACTATTTTTTCATCTAAATTTAATTAATGATTTTTTTATTAGATTAAAATCTTAACTAATCTTTATTTATTATTTTCTTAATAATTTTGAATCTTATTAATCTATATTTTCCTTAATTGATATTTTTGTTAATATTAACTATTTTTAATCTAAGTTTCTATTAATTATTTTCTTATTATGTTAAGAATTTGAAAATAGTTATTTTTGTGTTTTATTAATATTGAAATATTTATTAAAGTAAACTTTTTAATTGATAATTTTTTATTAAATAAAATAATAAATAATTTTTTTTAAAAAAAGAGAATATTACTAAAAATTGTTTATATAGATGGAATGGTAATTGTCATTTACTAATTCTAGGTTATTAAGGAAAAAAAGAAACAAGATCAAGGTAAGAAAGAAAGCAATGTTCGGTTTTAGTATTAGTAAAAACAAAAATGCTAATGGAAACGAAATTGTAATTGTAATTTACTAATTTTGAATCATTGAAAAAGAAAGAAAGAAAATAATGATAAGAGAAAAAGTCGGTTTTGATGAATTATTTTATTTATTTGTTTATTAAATGATTAGATGATTATAAATTGCAGGAAGATTTGAAAAGTTATAGTACGTTGATCTTTTTATGATACATAAAATTATGTTATAGTCAAATCAAATCTATAAATAAAATCTATCGATTTATCAAATAATTTTTATAAATAAGTTTTTAAAATATTTAACTGTATCATATACAGTAGCATTTTTATTTTATTTTTAAATTATAAAAAAATTTAGATAAATAATTTTTATGTGTAATTATAAATGATGGTAACTGTATATAAAAAATTTTAATTAATTGATTATATTTATGAAACAATAACCTACATAAAAATTAATTTTGAAAATTAATTAGAATGTGAACCAATTTTGTGTTTTTTTCCCCTATTCTTTTATAAATTTTATACTGTATATAACTTATATTAGAAATGATTAATAGTGACATCTAAAGATTTTTAATTTTCATAGTATCTATTAAAATTTTACAAAGAGAACCAATATATTAAATACAACTTTTTTTTTTTACTTTTTGATATATTAATATAATAATTACTTATTAAAAGTACTTTTTACTTTGAAAATTTTTTGGACAAAATATGATATTCTACAAAGAGAGTCAATGATTTAAATACAATTTTTTTTTTAGTTTTCAATATATTATTGGTATAATCACTGATAAATAATACTCATTTATTAATTGAAACAATTTAATTAAATGATAATGATAGCAACATTATAACATTTTTAATATTCTAAATAAATACTTAAAGTTTAAATTGAAAATATATCATGCTTACATTATAATACTAGATGTTCAATTATTATATGATATATAAAGAGTAGCAAGATGAATTTAAAACATTTGATATAATTTAACTGAATTAGATAAAAGAATTATCGCTTATTTTTCTCTCTTTTTCTTTTAAATTCTTTTATAAAGTATCAAATTTAAAAATAATTATAAATAAATTGAGAGCATCTTTCACCGTATTATTTTGAATAATATAAAATTTTTTTGAACTGATAAAACTAACTATGGGTATTTATTATATTTGTAAATTACCGTTGTAAATATTTTATTATTAATAAAATTTATCCAATTTATAAGCAATAAAATTCTTCATTAAATAAATATATTTAATGATAAATATAAAAGTGTTAAATTTTATATCAAATTATTTTATTTTAAAAGTTTTAATTTTTAGTTAAAGTCAAAAGATAAATAAATACATTTGATAAAAATTAAAAAATATTAAAATTTATGGGAACTTTTTTATTTTCATAAGTTTTAATTTTATATTAAAATTAAACGTAATAAATTTATAAATTTAAATACTGAACAAACTTTATATTAAATAGTTACCTATATTTTTAAAATAAATATAACAATGAGTTTTTATATATAATAACCATGATAAAAAATAATAGTTATGATTAAATACATGAACAAATATTTTCTGAATTAAGTTATTACCCCTATGGAATCCAATCATGCATGCGCACATGACCAGCCTGCACGGAGCCCCAGCCTCCACTAAATTTCTTCAGCTAGTAATAGGAAACAATTATATCGTACAAAAGTTGTCCCCAATTGTTTCATCAGAGTGAGAAGACAATTTCTGTCTTCGTGTATAAAATCATATAAGAGTAGCACCAATAGATTCTTCAATTGAAAAAGCAATTACTTGCCACGGCAAGCAATTATAATCTTCCCCCTTTTTTAATAAAAAAATAATTGGCACATATTATATTTATTTTATTTTTTATATTATAATTATTTTTAAAAAATTATATATAAATTTTGATTTATTATATGTTTATATTATATTGATATTATTTTTATATTATATTATATTTTAATTTTTTTATTTGTATCATGTTTGAAATTGATTTGTAACGTAATTGAAAGTTATCAACGGACAATCATTTGTCACATGTGATATTTTTTTATTAGAACATATTCAAGATATCATATATTAATAGTTCGTATTATATAGATTTAGATATATTAATGTATTCTTTAAAATTAGTGCTTTTTTATGTTGCATTATGTTATAATTATTTTTTCATATTGTGTTGATGTCTGGTCCAAATTATTAATTCTAATGAGCATTATTAAAAAAAAAAGGCTCACAATTTTATGTCACGTTCATGTTCTATAAATTTGATACGTTCATATATATATATATCAATTATATTATTTTTTATATTTTATCATGTTTTAATTATACTAATTTACGAGATGATTCCAAAAAAAAAAAAATTGCACTTCCGCATGCATCCAATAGTTCAACTATCAATTGGCGAAATCAGGCCCTACCATTACTGAATTTGTTGATTCAATTATTATGGAGGCTTATCTTTTCTTTGGTCATGTCGTTACCAAAGCAACAATTTTAGTTTTGTTTCTAAAGGCATACATCTGTCAATTTGGGTTGGTCCGGATTAAATTTTAAATATAATTTTTTTAATTAAAATTAAATTAATTTAAATTATTATTTAATAATAAAAATTTTTAAATTAAATTATAAAAAATATATACATATTACTATAAAATTTTTATTAATTTATAAATAATAATTTAAATTTTAAATTTAAGCCCAACTCAATTTTAACTCGAACAAAAAAAAAATACAAAAACACTTCGCTCTGACCGCCGACACCTTTGGTAAGTTACAATAGATTGGCCTTTTTCGCATAGGCCCCTCTCTTTCTGCGATGACTGATTCAGAGGATTCAAGTACAAATTTTGGAGTTCACGTTGTTTCCCATTTATAAATGGGACCTTAAAATGGTTTATTTATAATAAAATCTCAATAAGATTTGGGAAAGCAAAATTTAGCTCTTACTAATATGGGAATTAATGTATGTATTGTCACTATAATTTTTTGTTTTCTTTTCCAAATATATGACGATTGCTTACCAAACTTGTTCATTTAAATATCTATAGATATTAATTCACCCATGATTATGATTATATGTACACCACTAAAGATCTCGATTTTATTCATTTAGTTCATATAATTATTTTAAAAAATAATATTCAATAAGTTTAAATTTAAATCTAACATTTCCGATCTCTTTCTCTATTTTAAATTACAGTCCCCTTGGAGGGGAAAAAAAAAGAAACCAAGTGGTTGCCAATTGGTTTTGATTGCACACAAAATATGATGATTTTCAAATAACAACATAAGGGAACTTGATCTCTAATATTACATTAAACATCCAACATGTAGAAAAATCAATCGGTAATAAGTACAGACACCTAATTTGAATATTAGATAATCATTTTAAAATTCAAATCCTTGTAATTATTTATTGATGAATATTAAAGAAATTAATTATAATCCTATGGAAATCAAATATAAAATGAATAAGAAGTAAGAATCTTTGTTAAGATGAAAAAAAAGAGGAAGAATCAAAGTCTTAGCCACAAGTTCGAATATATATGAATCCAACCTCTTTTTTTTCCTGTAAATCTAATTGCGAACTAATTTAGTTCTTTTTTCTTTTCTTTGCTCAGCAATCCAATTGTAAGTCTTTTAACAATTCAATCCATACATGTGTCTTCTAACTAGTGACAGTAATTCAGTGAAATTATATATTAATTAGCAACATAACCTTCGATTATTTATCAATATATATTTTTTTGGCTTAGCAATATATATATATATATATAAGTTAGATATTTGCATGATATAGCTAATCAAACTCGGATTCACCTTTTAAACGTTAGTATAATTGTTACGAATTATAAATTGTTTAATGATTGAAATTTTGAAATAATGCGGTTAATTCCACAATCAAACTGCACAAAAAAATAAAAATAAAAATAAAAATATTTCGAGGGCTCGAATCTGAAATAGATTTTTTGTAATCCGGATTGATCAAATTTGAAAATTTTAACCAAAGTTCAAATCCCCTGCAATCTTGATATATATGGTATAATAAATATTGGAAAAAAATTATTTTGCATAAATGACTTTGGGATTCTTGTAATAAAATCTCATTAAGAGATATTTAGGAAAGCAAAATTTACAGTTTCATACATGCACCAAGATGTGGAATTAATGTATACCCCAATTTATACTTTATTTAAAAAAAGGAAATTAAAATTAAAAAAATAAAGTAATTTTGTAGGTGAATAATTATTTAGTAGATGCATATTTTTTAAAAATAAAATACTTAGATACTCGAATTTATTTTATTCTTATTTAAGTTTGGGTTTTATGTAATTTCTTTTGTTGAGTTGATATTATTTGATTCGTAATCCTAAGCTCAAAAAAAATTATATTGTAGATTTTTTTCCAAATATATGGAGATCTTTTTACCATATTTGTTCATTTAAGCATCAATATATGCATATATATTTTACCCTCTAATGCTTATGGCAGCATTCACCAGAGAAGATAGCAACAAATAGAAGAAAATGATGAAGTCAATTGCCCTCCCCATGCTTTGTCTTGTTCTTTTGCTAGCTCTACTCCCTCCTTCTCATTCTCAAGGTATTTTTTTTTTCTTTTTTACTCTTATAAATAAAATATTTGTTTCAAATTTTCATGTCCCTAATGGCTAATTATTAAAATCCGATCCATATACATGTTGAATATTTTAGGCTGTATTTCGGGTTCACAAAATGAACGAATCAGGAAAAATCTTTTCTTTTTTATGGATAAATTATTCCGACAATCACTTAAGTTTTTGAGAATTTCTGTTTTAATTTGTAATAATTTTTTTGGTGGGGTGGGGGGGGGGGTTTAATGTTTTGCAGAGGTTAAATTTTGCCCGGTTGAACAAATTATAGCAGGGCCATGTGGCGAAAATGGAGTTAACGATTGTTTCGCAGCCATAAGCGAACGGTTTGGACCTGGTGCATTGACATCAGCCTGCACTTGCCTAACTTTGGAAAATATGACTCGAAATTGCAGATGCTTTATTCTTTGTCAACGTTAATACATACATACATACATACATGTATATATATATATATATATATATGAGTGCCTTATAATAACTCTTAAACCGAAGCAAAGGGGCCCCTTGACCTACTTTGGTTAATTACCAATAATATTTGCATTTCGAATGACATTTTTCTTCCTAATTATCATTTTCTTTTGTTTTTCACAAGTATTCTTATCCATTTTGTAATCCAATCTTATATCATGACTGCTCTTTCCAAAAATATATTTATATTGAATCGAACTTTGATTCTTGTCAACAGATAGAATATACCTTATTACTTATATTATACCCATTTAGATTTTAACAATCATCTTTAATATTTTTTTAATATGTTATTATCTCGTAAGATAGAATAAAAATAATAAAAATTAATATAATAAAAAATAAATTTATAATTTTTTAATCTTATTTTTTAAGTTTAAAATTATACCGACGACGTATAAAAACTAGCCTTAAGAAAGAAATCCAAGTTTTTTTTTTTCCCTATGTTGGCTTATCAATATCCAATTATGTTTTTTTTTAAAAAAAATCAATTTTTGGTTTAAATGGTAATATATAATTATGACAACAATTGATCAAAAATTATATATTAATTAGTGTAGATATTTTCAGGATAATTAAAACAAATTCAAATGAAAACATTTTATAATTTTTTTTATTGATTGATCACAATGCGATAATTGTGCAATAACAATGAAGTTTTCAAATATTATGAGTTGGCATTATATCCAGTAATTAATTGGACTCTCCATTTAAAAAAAAAAAGACAAACAGGAAATAATCCAAATCCGTCAGAATACAGTATGAGAGGAAAAAAATCTTTTTTAAAAAATGTTTTAACTTATTATAATCAAATATTTTAATCTACAAGAGAGGTTATGAGATTATCATGTGTTTTATTTTTAATTAATTTTTAATATATTTTAAACTATTTTTGTGGAGTCTAAAAATTTTGTTGGCAATAAATAAATAATTTCTGTCAAAAGAATATATTGATTTTTTTTTACTTTATAATTATAATTATATTTATTAGTCTTATCAGATATTTGATTCAGATTGCTTGAAAATAAAAAAAAATAATAATAATAGAATTGATTAATATGATTCTGTATTTTTTTTCAAAATTTTTAATTATTTGAAATTCTTTTATATTCAATTTAGCATTATCTATTTTTAATTATTCAATAAATTATTATATTATATTATTTTTATTGAATAATAAATTTTTGTCTTGAAAAAAAAAATCGTAGGGATAACCTCGGTAAAAAAAAAAATATTACAAAGAAAATCAATTAATAAGGCCAAAGCACCTGATTAATAATTAAACATTGCCACATATATATATATATATTTATATATATTCTGAGAGAGATATGCATTCATTAAAAAAATGTATAAAACATATTTAATAGACTCGTTTTTTTTTTTTTTGAGAAAACAAAAATAAGAAATTCATCGATAACTTTTTGCTTCATTGTCACTTTGATTCTTTTAATTTTAAAATATGAATTAGATATATATATATATATATATTTACATGGTGATGCATGAAAGTTAACTTATAAATTATATTTCACCTTAATTAATAAAACACGTGATAATTAAATATCATTTTTTTAATTATTTTTTGATAATACATTATTCATATAATTGTAAATAAATTTTTCATAAATTTAAACTTTTTATTTTTTAAAAAAACTTTATCATTTATTTATATTAATTTTAAATAAAATCATATTAACTACAATTCAGGTTTTTAGGATTGTAGATTCAGTTTTTAGTTTTTTTATGAGAAAAATTCATTG
>JBBYHO010280086.1:0-31395 GCA_038382025.1 Adansonia gregorii | reverse complement strand
TTTCTTTGGGTTTAACAAATGGCATTTAATTTTAATTCCCAAAATAATACTTTATGAAAATAATTTATTATTTCGTATTGATAAAATCAGGTTTTTGAAATTTTTGAAAATTAAAATCTCTAACATTCCCTACCAAAGGACCAATGGGACATGAAAGTTTTATATCATTCTTTTTTGTACCCTACTAAAAAAACTAGAGGATCACAAAAAGGTTATAAAAGTCAATGTATTTTGCACCATGCTAGAGGGCTAGAAGAATGAGAAAGGTTTTATTTTTTTTTTAAATTTATATAAATCCTAATTTTCACTCTAAAAATGATATCTCGTTATTAAAATAATCCTTAAAACTTTCTCATTTTCTAGTACAAATTTCACATATTACTTTAACTTGAAGATATGGCATTAATTTTTCAAAAATTTTTATTTATGTATATAAAAATTACTCTAATACTCTATTTAGACAAAAAGTACAAAACTTGACTCTAAGGATTCATATTTGGTCAAAGTGACTAGCATGTCCCACAAAATGCAATTTTGTCATGAAAGCATCCCAGTGATTCTAAAGGACTCGGTTTTATGATAAATTACTAAAATGTTTCTAAGGTATACTTTCAACATTAAAGTATTATGATACCCTAAAGGACACGATATCATTATAAAAATTATGAACCTATCCTAAATGCACACCTTTGGCATAAAGGCACCCCAGTGACTACCTAGGACTCAGCACTAGGAAAAATTACTAAAATGTTCTTAAGGTATACCTTTGACGTGAAAGTATCCTGATACCCTAAAGAACATGAAAAGGATCATCATAAAGTGAACCTATCCTAAATGTACGCTTTTGATATAAAAGCATCCTAGTGATTACCTAGGACTCGTTCTAGAAAAAATTACTAAAATATCCCTAAGTTATACTTTCAATGTAAAAGTATCTCAGTACCTTAAAGGACATAGAAAGGATTATCAAAAAGTGAACTTATCCTAAATGTACACTTTTGGTATAAAAGCATCCCAATGACTACTTAGGACTTTATTCTAAGAAAATTACCAAAATGCCCTTATGGACTAACTGTATCATGAAAACACCCCGATGGCCCTAAAAGACACAGTAAAAGAAAAAATGACAATTTTTACGCTAAATGGGTAATATGGATATCAAAGTGACCTATAATGCAAATCTTACAATTAAACCCCTAAAATTTTATAAAATTGCATTTCCTACGCCACTAAAATACCAAAAGATACAAAAGGTTTTAGTATTTTTTTTAACCCTCTGAAAGCCTTAAGGAATAATAGAAATACTACAAAATTACCGAAATATCCGAAAAAATGAATTTAATGTGAGAAATGACTATTTTAAACCTAAAATAGAAGACTTTGCTAAATGGACACTAAACTTTTCTAAATTTCCATGATGGTGCTTGTGTGATACTAAACATGGAATCAAGCATCCAATATATTCCTATCAACACAAAAATCATACTAAAGTTCATTAAAAAGAAATTCTACCAAACATGTTAAGCCTAAAAATAACCCTTTTATTATTTCTTGCAAACAAATCCCTTTTGCATATTGGTCCCTGCATGTTATATAGTTACAAAATAACATTAAAAATATCAACCAATCCCACTTTCTTAGGTTCCGTCAACATGGATCTACCCATCCATGGCCTTAAAATTTTTCCAGAATTTATTTTTAGGTCCCTATAACTTTTAAAAATCACAAAATAAAGTAAATCAACAACAAAATAACAATTAACGCTAAGCTTAAGGCCTCCATGTGTTTCTAGCATCATGGAAAACAATAAGAAGTAATTTTTCCTTGACAAAACAATCATATATCTAGGTTCTACCAAACTTAGATCAACATTATCATGTAACAAATCATGAAAAATAAACCTATAAATATGTTTTAACAACAAATTAACAAGACAATACCAAGGAAAATAATATCAACATGATTATATATATATATATATATATGACAAAATCAACATTATCTTAAGAACAATATCAACATATCAAAAACAACATGAATATGTAAGAAAAAAGTTTTTATTAAGAAAAATCAAGCATAACTACTAAAATCAAAGAAAATGGATCATGGCTATCATGTTTAACCTTTTAACATGAATGAAGATTCATAAGTGTAGCATGATTTTGGCTCACAAAAAGGAAGAAAAATGAATGAGAAAAAAATAAAACTTCAAGATTTTAGAAGAATTTCTACCTTAAAAGCTCTAAAAACTTAAAAATTTTTCAATTTTTGTACTATTGTTTTCTTACCAAAAGCCAAATTTTCTTCGTTAAAGCTACCTCACCTTATTTACAAGCGAAAAAATCAGCCAACACTTGGTCGAAATCAGCTTGGCCGACTGGCCTCACATCTTGATTTTATTCTTTTAATTTTTTATTCAATTTTTTAATTAATGAATTTATGGAAAGTCATAATTAGCATTAAATATATATGTGCCTTTTGTCATATGAAAATCTCTTCAAATATGATCAAGATAACTTTTTCTAATTGGATAATTAAAGCCAAACTTGCAAAATTTTACAAGAACAAACCTTACAAAAAGGAATTAATATTTGAGAAAATGAAAAGCTTATAAAATAAATTAAATTTTCAAAAATTAAATTAATATGTATTTAATAAAAAATATTTAAAGAATTTTAAAAATTATAACCTTAGAAAAGTTCAACTAAAAAACTTACAGAATAAAAAATTCTTTAACTTGGAAATGAGAAAAATCCATAAAATGGATTGAGATTTTTCAAAACTGATTTTACTGTAATTTAATGGGAATATTTAAAGAATTTTGAAGTTCAAAACTTAAAAAAATTCTATCAAAAATTTTACAGATAAATGAAAGCTCATATTTTGGAACAAAGAAAAATTTTTTAAAAAATACATTGAAACTTATATAAAATGAGTTAAATAAAACATATTATCCAAAATATTAATTTTATAAAATTGTAAAGATGAAAATCTGAAGTCTAGAACAAGTTCTTGCTAAAAAAATTTACGGACAAAATAATTGTAATACTGTGAGAAATTCAAAAATAATTGGCAAAATTAACAATTTGACATCTTTTGGTATAAAATGCCAATATATAATTTTTGATATTTTTGAATGAATATTGGCATAAATACCACGTAGGTGTCAGTAAAAATATAGGATGGTTAACTTTTTGAGTTTTACAAAAAAGAAAATCCCAAAAATGAAAAATTTGACTATGATATCATTCACAAACATGGGTTTCAAAATTTGATAGGAAAATATTTAAAAACAAAAATTTCTCTTGAATATTTATCTTTTTTATTCGAGATTGATCCTCAAAATGGCACTTTTCTTTCATGTGCCAGAACGGCCATTTAGGATGACTAAATTAGTCTTGAAAGTTTGAAGACCACGTAGTAAAATTCAACCTCTATTAGGATGACAGCTATGTTCCTAGTATTAGATAATTAGGATTACAGAAAAAGAGGCCTAAACGAAATTAGGTGTCTACACCAATTAATCCTTGATGCATGAATTTCTTGAAAAATGTAAATATTCTAGTTCTCTTTTACATCCATGAAAAGAGAAGGCATTGAAAATTGAAACGAATGCCCTTAAGATGTGAACAAAATGTAAAAGCATATCCTAGATCCTATTGCACTTACCATAATTTTGAAAGTCAATTAACCAAAAATATGGGAACAAAAAAAAGTCTTTAATGTGTCCCTCAAACTAAATATGAAGGCTTTTGTGATGACAGCAGCTATATTAGCTATGAAGAAACAAGATAGAGTTGAGGGAAGAAGCAAAATAAGGAATGCGTTGGCAAGAAGCTGAGCTGGCAAGGAATAAATAACGATTTTACAATGAGTTAAATATTGTTGAAAGTCTATTATTGTACTAAATTCCTATTGGTTATAGTAAAATAGAATTAGTTATAACTCTATTGAAAGAGTATATAGAGATTGAAAAAATAATTAAATAATTCATGGAATTAAATATTAGATTCTTCTTTTATTTGCTATTTCTTTTTTCTGCATTCTTAAGTGTCTGGTACATGTGATATCAGAGATTACAGATCCACTAACAATCTGAGAAAGGTTAAAAAAATCTCGAAAACATGGTTGAAGATACCAAGATAAATCACCTCCAAAAGTAGATTCAAGCACTCCAGTCATAATTAGAATAGATGAAGCTACCGATGTAATAGTTTTGAGATGATGGGAAAAACAACATAAAGGGATTGAGGCTCAACTAGCAAAACACCAAGGATTCATGAGTAGAGTTCTAGAGTTGTTGACTTAAAAAGGGAAGACAATTCTTAATCGTATCCAGATAATCTCTTTGTTAATCATAATCCATCATCATCATCATAAACGTATCCAACTACTCCAACCCTGCTTTACCTCAAAAAAATCCAAATTTTTCTCTCTTTTAGGTGCCTTAGACTGCTTTGATTAAAATCATCTTTGACCCTTAAATTATCATCGAATCCAGACTACCACTAAAATTATCACCCTAGTTATTCTTTAATAATCAAAAGCAATTATGAGATACATTTTGATTGTCCTTCCTTTTCACGTTCTTTTTTTTGTGATTGCTTGTTTATGATATTATTATGTTTCTTCTTTTTTGTCTTACTAACACGTTTCCTTTTGTAATGATTACTATGCTTTCATGTTTAAAATTTTGTTTTTTAATAAAATTTATGAGGCAATGTTCGTGTCTATATCTCTCATGTGCCTAATACAAAATATTCAATTTTTTAAATCTAATCCAAACATTGTTTTCATAAAAAGCCCTATGTTCCTCGCATCTCCGAGGCGCATAGGTGATATAATTTTCTTTAAAAACCTGGATCTGTACTTTCCACTAAAACTTCATGCATTTAAAAGGATTATACCTAAATGAAGACTAAATGGAACCGATTGAACCAAGGACACAGTGAGACATAGTTATAGGTACAAATTTTAAGCATCATAGGGATGCTAATCCTTCCTTGTGCATAACCAACTCTTAAATGCAACCAACGAATCTATGAGCTTTGTAGACCTTGAAATCGAGGTATCCAATTATGCCTAGCCCAAAATGATCATTAGTTGGGCTAGCGATTCATCCAACAGTCTTTTTTGTCTCATTCCCATTATTATGCCTAATCCAAATCCTAATCATAGGGTAACTAAAAAGCTCGATTGTAAGCAATCATAATTCATTTTTAGGTCGAGCGTGCCATGCCCTTCGGATCGTTCGAAGTTTTAAAGGCAAGCACATGGCAATAGCTTGGCAACTCCACTAGGGACCCAAACTAAAGAGTTACACCTATAACTAGCTATTTCTCACTAGGTTCTTGGTTTTTCGATCTCCATAATTATTTAGATATAACTCTCTTTCATTTTTGCCTACTAATCTCTATTGTTTATATTTTCATCCTGTGATTATTAGGGATTATTTGTGCCTGATTAAATATTAATTTAAATAAATATGGAAATATGGGAGAAAAACAAAAAGGTTTGATTATTTCCCCAACACACATTGTGCATTTGCATTTGCACTAGACTCGAACCAAACACCATGGTATGGTTAGTATCTTAATTATTAAGAGGATATGAGCCACCACCTTTATGAGTAACCCTCTGTATAGGCATGGAAAGACCTTTTGGGATGTAAGTTACGTATGTCTCTCATAAGTACCCCTCTACATGTTACCAATGTCTCTCATGAGTACCCCTTTGCATTTGCATAGGGAAATACATCACCCAGATCAAACCTATTCCACCAAACCTATGATAGGCCTAGGATGGGGGTGCCTCAACTGTCCTTACCAGACAAAAAAGCGATTTGGATACCAGAATAAGCATTAACTTAAACCCATATGGTGAACCCTATAAGCTAAACCATGTCAAACCATATCCGATGCTACTAGAATAACCCGAAGGGTAGGATCACTTAGGAAAACATTTCTTACATTTTCTCCCATATACCATAGTTATGTGGGCAATGATGGGCAAACATTGTCATCCACATTTGCCATTTTTATTATCATGATTATTCCTTTAGGATATGTCATTAAGTTCAATGATAAATCCTCTTTAATAAGTGGGTAAGGACAAGTGAATGTCATTACTAGCAATGCCATCTTAAAAACAGTTATATCTAACCGAAATAAGCCATCATGCTACCTAAACAATGGCTTAGCATGTACTTAACATAAATGGTGGTGAACGAACATCATCGTTTAGAGGTTAGTCTTAATCCTCACAAGGTATCATGTTACTTCGTGAAGAGGCAATTTTAAAGTGGACATGCAGTTATGCTGCCCGTTCAATACCTCAATATTCATCATATGCTTGTCTTAATATTAGGCATTATACTACCTATTCTCGAGGTAAATTTTATGATATGCTGTTCTTGCTATTCCTTATTTTCTTTATCTTTTGCCTATTATTTCATATTGGTCACTAACTTGTTCCATTTTTGCTTTTCATTTTTGCCATACATTATTCATCATAATTATCATCACCATGGGATACTTGGTTATGGTTCAGTGTTCATGAAGGGGTGTCTGTCATGGAACACCAGTCCACTTCAGAGCCCTCTGAGGAAGTCCAAGCCTGGTTAGAATGCCGACAGCGTAAAGATAAAGACACCCATAAACTAGGGTATGTCTTGATAGTGCATGAAAGGGTCAAGATAGGGTACCGTCAAAATGATTGGCAAGATCTAAAGATTATATGGACCAATTAGGATAATACTAAAAGGGAATCATTCACTAAAAGATACAAAGATATTGTTCTTTTTCTCTAAGTTTGTTTGGATGTTAGCTTCCTACAAGCTGCCTCTTAATTTTGGAATCCTATACCGATGTTTCACTTTCAATCATAAAGATTTGGTCCCCACAATTAATGAATACAATACATTACTCAACATTGAGAGGGTAAAAATTGATAGAATATACTTCAAAGCATTGAACCCTCCAACTTTTAAGAAAAGACTAACTTAAATCCTTAGGGCACCAGAGTCTTGGATTAAAAGTCATATCAAAATAAAGGAAAATAGTGAATGCATCTCATGGGCTAGTTTAAAAAAAGTAATGGTGAGTACTGTTGACATCCAAAAAATCAAAGATACCTACGCTTTGGCAATATATGGTCTGGTTATATTCCCAAAGACATTAGCAATGTTGAAGCTATGGTAGCAGATGCCTTTTCTCATTTATGCTGCAACATCAATCTTGCACCAATCGCTTCATCGGATGTGCATCGCTCCTTCACATTTGGCTTATTAGTCATTTTGGCTTTAAAGAAAGTAGGACGTCATACTACTTCTTACCCAACTTTAGCCTTATATTCAAGTTACTTGAAACAGAATGGCCTCAAAACAAATCTAAAGTGCAATAGGTCCAAAAATTTTGGAACCTCAAGGGGGAAAAGGTAACATGGAAAGCATTTTGGTTTTCCCTATAAACGATCATATATTGATGTAGATATTACAGTTGTGTGCCACTCATAGAATTATAGGGAAGCATTAGCTATGCACTCATTTTAGTCCTTCAATGATTCTAGTGTCATCAATTCATCCCCTTCATCCAAGACCTAAAGTTGTGGGATTTCAACTATGGTGAGCCTATTTACAAGTCAAAAGTCCAGCAAGCCTTTCATGCATGGAAACAAACTCATTGCATATAGAGATATTAGAAAAGGGGTAGAATGACCCTAAGATATAACATATGAAGATCCTTCACATTAATGACACCATGCCCCTGTCTGGTATTGGAACATCATAAATACTAGTTGACAAATTTCCTTCTGAGATGGAATTGCTCAAACGAGAATTTGAAGAAGAAAAGATAACTTTTGCCAAAGAGATCACTCGATTAAAGGAGGAAAATAGTCAATTAAAAATGGACTTCTACCTCTAGGATGGTGAGGTGAATAAGGCTGTCAAGGAGAAAAACCACCCCAATAAGGATCTCGAGAGTTTAAAGAAAGAATATGGCCCTTAACAAAGAAACAAGTCTCGAAGACATAGAAAGTCATCGGTCGATTAGAGGATAGAAATTACTACTCTCGAAAAAAAACTACACCAATAGAGAAAAGCTACTAGGGTCAATAGAGAAAAGCTTATTAGAACCCAAGCTCTTGTATCAACTTAGCGAAGGAAGAATGAATAGTTAAAAGCTCAAGTCCAGGATTTGAGAGCAAACTAGGCCAAAAATAGAGCTTTGACACTTAGAATCCAAGATTTAGAGCATTCTCTTCAAGCTATCTAAGACCAAATTGATGCACTGGTGAGAGCCTTCGAACAACGAGAGCAAAAATGGCTTCAAATGGTTGATCACGCACAGCAAAACCATGAATACCATCATCGCCATCTCATAAATCAGATTCAGGTAGCTCAATTGAAGGCCGAGAACATGATGGATATAGCCTGATCCCTAACACATGAGATCTTACCTACTAGATCCCATGAGCAAAACTTGTTATATTTCTTGGACCATGTAATTAGGCAATGTAACTATGTTAGGCATTTTTGAATGTAATCATATGTAATCAGGACATTTTATTACTTTAATGAAAGACACTATTGATGGAGCTGCCCCTTAATCTAATTGTCCTTCTTGTATTTGCATGACTAACCTAATTCTTTCATAGTTTTATTTATTCATCTATCTTTATAATTGCATATTCACTCTTATTACATCAAACATATGCATGAACAGATCATAGAGGCCTAATCCAAAAATAATTTAAAGTGAAAGTGATCTAAAACATGAAACCTACAGTTCACCATCGATATAACACTTGCAATCATCATAAAACGATGGAAAACAATAACCAAGCCCATATTAAAAGACCTGAGCTTATTTATAGAGAGTCTAAAGAATAATCACTTTGTAAAAATAAAGAACTCCAAGCTCAGATTGTCAAACTAACTAAGCTACTAGCCAATGCATTAAAAGAAAAAGGGTTGAGAAGCATAGTAAAGGTGGGAAATAATCCGGCTAATCCTAAAAGCAATTTGAATAGTGGTACTGAAGCCACCAATGCTTAAGAAGAGGCATTGCACGGGTAGCATCCTCTGGCAACAAACATCCTATGAACTTAGCCATTCATTTGCATCAATCCTACAATAGCATCCCATTTAATTCAAGGATTTCAAGGCATAGGCTCTTCACCGGTAAAGCTTATAATCTCGGACCTTGATGAGCAAACGGAGCAAGAGAAAGAAAAAAAGGCCCTCAAAAAATGATAAGGACTTGGATAAGTATCAATCACTAGAAAAGTGCATTCGAGCCATTGAAGAAACTAACAAATTTGGAATCATAGACGCAAAATTATTAGGGTTGGTTTTGAGTCTCGTTATCCAGTCTAAGTTTAAAGTGCCTGATTTTGAAAAATATAATGGGACTATTGACCTTATCACCCATTTTCGCATGTACTGTAATAAAATAGTGGGGTATGAAGAGAACGAAAAGCTACTGATCCATTGTTTCTGGGATTGTTTGATCAGGGTAGCTCTCCAATGGTACATAGGGCTTGATCTTGTAAGAATTCGAACATGGGTAGATTTGGCATGTGTATTCCTTGAATAGTATAAACATGTGTTTCATTGGGTTTCGGCTCGCCTCTCTTTCATGAAAATGGAAAAGAAATCTTTCGAGAGCTTTAGGCAGTATGCTCAGGGATAAAGAGAGAAGGTAGCTCAAGTTCATCCCCATCTGACTGAAAAAGAAATAACATATAAGCTCTTTACTATAAAAAGCTGGTAAGAAGTGCCATGAAAAATTTTACCCATATGGTTATATGAGGTGAAATGATTAAGAATGCCATCAAAAGTGGTAGGATATCCGTTGGGGAAACATCTGGATTAATTAAGAAGACAATAAGTAAGGGTAAAAAGAAAAAGCTTAATGTTGTCAGTGAAAATCATGCTAGGTTTAATCGAAGTCTACATCCAGTACAGCCTATGGACCTTCTGAGCATGTTGAATACAGGTCTTACCCTTTACTCATTAGCATTGTAATCAATTTACACTATCGGGTTTACTCCAGCAATGAGCTTTGTACTGAACCCCGTTCAAAATGTGATCCAAAGTGCCCAGCCTCATAATATGAACAATGCAAGAGCTCTGAACAATCAACAACTACCCCGAGAAAATGAACACTTTGAACCACTTTCGTATCCTATAAAGAAATTTACTCTCGATTATTGGTAGGTAAACTAGTGGCCTCAATATTCACAAACCCAAGATCACCACCATACCTCAGATGGTATGATGAGAATGCTTATTATGAATACCATGTTGGAAGGCAAGGCTATTCCATTGAGAACTGCACTTCATTTAGAAAAAAGGTGCTGGTCTACTAGAAAAATGAGTGATCAAGATTGAGTAAGGTCCTGCACCTAATGTTGGGGCCAATCAACTCCCTAATCATGCCAAACCAAGAATGAATGCGATAATTAAAGGGAAATATTGTCAGGTCAAAATAAACATTAGAGAAGTTAAAACCTCGATGAGCAAATTTCGGCAAGCTTTGGTCAAAGCTAGAATAATAACAAATGATAAAAATGTTGTTGAAATATCCTGCTACCACTATGATCAAGAACACGATTTGTAACATTGCCCATTATTCTTAAAAATGGTCTAATAGATGATGGATCGATCCGAGAATAAGTTTTACGACAAGTGGTATGGACACAATGATCAATCTATTAATACCACTGACGAGGAGAGACCTAGAGATGATCAGATCTCAAGCTATCCGTCTTTTACGAGCATGAAAAAGAGAGCTAATGAAAGTTTTAAGTAGTATGCTGCAAGAAAGATGGATGAGGCTGCCAGATTCATCTCTTACTGATAGAAAAAGAGATTATTATTAGATTCATTAGCATGTTGCAAGCTTCTTATTATGAAAAGGTAGCAAAAAGCTTCCCGAAGAGCTTTGCGGATGTGGTCGTACTTTGTAGGATGATCGATGAGGCCATGAAAAATGAATCAGGTAGAAAAAAATCTGTAAAGACAAAGGGAAAGAAAAAATAAAGGCTAGTCAACAATCAAAGTCTGACACTAAAGCCAGTTTATCTCAAACTCGTGCTAAGTTAGACCTAAAGAGAACGGTCATTAAAGAAAACTTCGAGATTGTAGAAAACATAGAAGAAGTTAGAACGCCAATGAATTCAGTTTGGCAAATCCTAGTGCAAGCTAAGCTACTTAATGTAGCTGAGAAGGCAGAGGAATGAATTAATAACTGCTATGATTTTCATACTGTTTATGGCCATACTCTTAAAAAATGCAAACAGTTTTGCACTATAGTTCAAAGGATGATGAACGAAGTTAGCATTGAATTCGATGATAAAAAGTAAACCTTGCATACCGATTCCACAAATGAAACATCGTCTATCAATATTGTAAAAGAAGAAGAGGGCAATCCTCTTTATGGGGTTGGAAGGCCATTGATCTTGTACGATAAACAACCGAGAGCTAAAGCCACCCCTATTCAGCCTATGCCAAGGATGATCATTCAACTTCCATCTTCTTTCCCTTATAAAGATGATAAGACGGTTCCTTAAAACTATGAAAATAAAACCTTAATCATCAGGGAATCTAGTCGACAAGCAACGAGCGTGGACTTTTCAAAAGTAAGTCACCTAACTCGGAGTGGTAGGTGTTATGCTGCAGCAGCATCAAAAAGTGAAGCTCAGTAAGAAAATACTAGTCATGTTCTTCAAGCACCAAAATATGCAATAAAAAACTCAAATTTAATAGCCTTCAAGGAGCCAGTGAATGAGAAAAAAGCTACAAAATTCCTTAAGTTCATCAAACACAGGTAATACAGCATCATCGATTAGTTAAACAAGTAACCCACCAAGATATCTATGTTGTCACTACTGTTGAATTATAAACCTCACAGGAATGCCCTTCTCAAAGTTTTGAATGAGGCTTATGTCCCTCTTGACATTTCTATAGGTCAGTTGGATCACTTAGTGAACAACATTGCTACTAATAATTACATATCTTTCAGCGATGATGAAATCCCGCTTGAAGGGAGAGGAAACTACAAAACCTTTCATATCACCGCGTATTGTAAAGGAACTATGTTGCCCAAGGCACTCATTGATAATGGTCAACTTTAAATGTAATGCCCATGTCATGCTTGAACAAACTCCCCATTGATGCATTTCATATCCCAAATAGTCATATGATTGTGCAAGCATTCGATGGAACTTGTCGAAACATTGTAGGGAACATCACCATTCCACTCCAAATCGACTAATGTACTACGAAGTTAACTTCCATGTGATGGACATTACTCTATAATATAATTACCTACGAAGGAGGCTTTAGATTCACTCTACTGGGGTGGTACCATCATCTTTGCAACAAAAGTTAAAATTCTTCATCGAGAATAAAGTTGTCAATAAGGAAGAGAAGAAGATATCATTGTTGCTACCTCAACTGATGCCTCATATCTCGAACCTAATGAAGTTATCTCAGAATCCTTTTTCTAATCCTTTAAGTTTTTTAATACTATTTATATCAAGGAAGGGTTGCCAATAGTTCAGCCTAGCCTATTAGAGAGTACTCATATGGGTTTGAAGTTGACTATTGGCAAAGGTGCCTGGGCTGGAAAGGGATTTGGAAAACACCTCTAAGGGATTACTGAAGTGTTAAAAGTTGTCAACTAGATCGACAAAAAAGGGCTCGGATTCAAGCCCAAAGCATAGCAAAAATGAAAACAAGATTAAAAAAAGCATGAGAAGGGGATGGCCTATTTATCAAAAGGAAACATGGACGATGAGCCAATAATAGTCCCACCGCTTTGGGAAAGTTTCCACCCAGGGGGACATGTAAATACTGGCTTTGCTAATGCTATGCTCATATTAAACAAAGCATTCAAGGATATCTCTATCAATGCAATTGATAAGCCAGAGATGTCAACCACAAGTCTAGAGACTGTCTGTGCCCTCTAAGATTTGTTTTGTGTGTTTGGACTAAGACAGAGATTCTTGTACTATTTAAGTCTATTCCAAAGTAATGCTATGAACTAAACCTACATGCTCTCACCTAAAAAGCATTGTAGGATGCTTTGTATGGGCAACTTTTATTAAGTGTTATCAATGAAAATGACTATGTATTATGCAATCATTCTTTGTGTTCATAGTTCTCACTAACCTTAGACCTTTCTTTACATAGTTTTCCATTCATGTTGTTCTTTTTCATATTTTTAGGTGCTCGGATAAAGGTGACACGAATGTTCATATTAAAACATCAAAAATTAATTTCGAGCAATCGATCTGTGCTAATGAGGTTAAATCTGAAGAGAATCCTTAAAAGAACCTTATACCCCTAAACCTTTATAGACTAGTTAAACTGAAAGAAAAATAGATATTACCTCATAAAGAATCCACTGAAACCATAAACCTTGGAATAAAAGAAGATAATAAAAAAACCAAGATTAGAACTTCCATAAAATCATCAACTAGAGCTGAACTAATGAGTTTCCTCTAAGAACATTATTTACCTGGTCTTACCAAGACATTCCTAGATTAGACACCAACATTGCGGTCCATAAACTTCCACTTAAACCCAAATGTAAGCCTATACAACAAAAGCTCAAATGGATGAAACCTGAAATGCTTCTAAAAAATCAAAGAAGAAGTGAAAGAACAATTTAAAGCAAGATTTCTCAAAGTAGCCAGATATCCTGAATGGTTAGCCAAAACAGTCTCAGTTCTTAAGAAGGATGGTAAAGTATGAATGTGTGTAGATTATATGGATTTAAACCAAGCCAACCTAAAAGATAATTTCCCTTTACCTCACATTGATACCCTAGTAGACAACACTACAAAAATGCATTATTTTCCTTCATGGATAGGTTTTTGGGCTATAACCAAATCAAAATGGTAGCTGAAAACATGGAAAAGACCATATTCGTAGCCATGTGGGGCACTTTCTGTTACAAAGTGATGCCTTTCGGGCTTAAGAATGCTGGGGCAACTTACCAAAGGGTGATGGTAACATTGTTTCATGATCCCATGCATAAGAAAATCGAGGTCTATGTGGATAATATGATCTCCAAGTCACCAAAGAGAGTAAACATGCAGTTAATTTGCAAAAACTCTTCAAAAGGCATCATAAATAGTAGTGCAAGCTGAATCCTGCCAAATGCATATTTGGTTCCACATCCGACAAACTATTAGGTTTCATTTGAGCGAGAAAGGAATAAAGGTTGATCATGATAAAGTTAAGGCCATTCAAAATTTGCCACCACCTCAAACTCAAAAAGAAGTGAGAAATTTCTTAGGAAGACTGAACTACATAGCCTGATTCATATCTTAGTTAACTGACAAACGCGATCCAATCTTTTGATTGCTTCAAAAATAAAATCCCAGAGAATGGAATCAAAAATGCCAAAAGCTTTTGATAAGGTCAAACATTACCTTTCAAACCCTTTAGTACTTTCACCACTAGTGCCTAGCCGATTGCTAATCTTGTATCTATTAATTCTAGACAAGTCGATAAGCTGTGCATTAAGAGAACATAATGAATTAGGAAAAAATATCTATTACCTGAGCAAGAAATTTACAGACTATAAAAATAATTATTCCTTTTTAGAGAAGCTATGTTATGCTTTAGCTTGGACAGCCCGGCGGTTAAGACAATATATGCTGTACCATTCTACATGGCTAATCGCTAAGCTTAATCCTATCAAGTATTTATGTAATGCTCCTACCTTGTCCTAAAGGTTAGCCAGATAGCAAGTTATGCTTTCTGAGTATGATATCGTGTATATGAACCAAAAAGCCATCAAATGTAATGTAATAGTAGACTTTTTGGCAAGTCGAGCAATAGATGATTGTTAGCTTTTAGACTTTGAATTTTTTTGATGAAGACTTGATATGCACATTTGAGGTAGAGAACACTGTCAAGTGTGGCTCATCGTGGAAAATGCACTTTGATGGAGCTTCAAATATGCTGGGGCATAGAATTAGGGCAATTCTCATTGTGCTTAAGGGAAACCATTACCCTTTCACAGCCAAGTTAAACTTTGACTGCACCAGCAACATAACTGAATATGAGGCCTACATCATGGGACTCCAAGCAGTCATTGAAAAGGGCTTTCGAACACTACAAGTGTTTGGAGATTCATCCTTTATCATTTACCAACTAAAGAGAGAATGGCAAACACGTGATGCTAAACTGATCCACTACAAGAATTAATATCAGAGCTCAAGAAAGAGTTTGATGATATCAGCTTTTAACATCTACCTCAAAAAAAAAAACTAAATTGCTAACACCTTGGCCACTTTATCATCCATGTTCAAAGTCAATCAAAAATCAAAGATCGCTCCTATTCAAATAAACATCTATACAACCCCAGAACATTGTCAGAATGTTGAAAAAGATAAGGACGGTTTGCCATGGTATCATGACATCTTTTAGTACATCAAGATCAATAGTACCCCAAAAGACGCCACTGAAACTGATAAGAGAATGATAAGATGATTAGTTGCAAACTTCATTTTGGATGATGGGATTTTGTACAAGAAAGGCTAGGTATCAGGTGTTACTTCGATGTGCGGATGCCACTGAAGCCAAAGAATACTTGAAGAAGTTCATGAAGGAATTTGTGGTTCACATGCCAATAGACACTGAATGGCAAGACAAGTTATGCAATCAGGCTACTGTTGGTTGACTTTTGATGGAAAAATTACATTAACTATGCTCGAAAGTGTTACAAAATGCCAAATCTATGCTAAAAAAATCCATGTCCCACCGATGCCTCTGCATGTTATGACAGCCCCATGGCCTTTTTCTATATAGGGCATGGACATGATCAGACCAATTACACCTAAGACTTTTAATAGGCGTCACTTCGGTTTGGTCGCAATTGATTATTTCACCAAGTGGGTAGCGGCAGCTTCCTATGCCAATGTCACCAAATATGTCATGTGCAAATTTGTAAAATGGGACATATTTGAAAATATGGCTTTCTCAAACAGATCATCATGAATATTGCGCGTAATCTAAAAAATAAAATAATGCAAGCAGTTTGCTCTCATTTCCAGATTGAGCATCGAAACTTTGTCCCATACCATCCAAAAATGAATAGGACAGTTGAAGCAGCCAACAAAAATATCAAGAAGATGGTTAAAAAGATGGCTGAGACATACCAAGGTTGGCATGAAAAGTTACCTTTTATCTTACATGCTTATTGCATAGCAGTACAAACTTCCATGGGTGCTAGCATATTCTTTTTATTCTACGGCATAGAGGCTATCTTGCTTGAAATCCCTTCACTTAGAGCCTTGATGGAATCCAACTTGAAGTAGCTGAATAGGTTAAGAGCCGATATGAGCAACTCAATCTCATTGAAGAGAAAAGAATTAAGGCTATTTGTCATGGGTAGTTGTATCAAAAGCAAATGATGAGGGCCCATAACAAAAATGTCTCTCCTCGCTAATTCTGAGAAGGTGACTTAGTACTCAAACAAATTCTCTCGAACCATAAAGATGTCACGAAAAATGGACCCAAATTAGGAAAGGCTATACATGTTGAAACATGAATCCACTGAAAGAGTCCTGATTTTAACCAAGATGGATGGTAATGACCTATCGAACCCTGTAAATTCTAACTCCGTTAAGAAATATGATGCTTAAAAGGACTTTAGGATGAAAACCCAAAAGGGTATCCTATTAGTCCTTCACTTACCACTCTAAAAAAATAAAATTAAAAAGAGAATAAAAAACGAGCTTAAGTTGAAAATCTGAGAGTGCGGCTTAAGCAACCAGACCCTTTGCCTTATATTCACAACTCTGGTCAAGACAAAAAGTCATAACCTAACCCATTTGTTTTATGCTGACCAAACCTTATCCACACTTACACTTAAAAAATGGAAATCACATAGCTTTGAAGGCCATATCCCACCGTAGGGCAATCCAAGGAATCTTCTTACAAGTTGGCCAGCACCAAAAGGATTAATTGCTTAAGAGAAATCTCCAAAAGCATTCAATGAAGAATTCATGTCATCAGCATCAAAGCCAATCAATTAAGAAGACTTCTCTTATCTCTTTTGTATTTCAAATCTTTCACAATCTTATAAGTTTGTCATAACTTGTACCCTCTTTCTTTGAATGAAAATACAATCACTTGATTTCTCGTAAAATCTTTTTGTAACCATGTATTCCATGTTGCATCGTGTTTATCAATTAATTGGTAATGCTTGATGGACAAAGAAAATTGATAATAGGATTTTCCTAGCATTACTTGCAGAGATAAAACTTTGTAGGAGCTTTTCTTCATGTCAAAGGCTAATAATGAACTCTTAGAGCCACAACCGGTCTTGCCCTAGGACCCCACATCTTGAAAATGTGTTCAAAAACTCTTTACAGTAAGTGATCACGGGCCTCCTATATGTTCAAGAAAAGGACAACCTTAACATTCAAAGCCTCTGGAAATCTAGAGCAAGATTGACAAACCTTGGGCAAAAAGCCACCTTATCAAAGCCGAAAAAGGCCAAAAACAACCACTAGATTAGGCTTTCAAAATCACTATGCTTGCATCATTTATTCAGGCACTTGCATCCCCATGCATTATGCAACATTTAATATCCTACAGGTACCAACTCCCATATACAGAAGTCAAATTTGTAGGGAACTAAGGTATAATTTTTTTATTTTAAAAAACCTCAAAAGGCCTAAACTAAGAACCTTTGATCCTACGTGCTCATCAAAAATCACCCAAAGGGAAATCTAAACTTATTTCCTTCTAATCCCTAAAGAGTTGGTCATTCTTCTTAACTTACTTCAAAGCCTACATAAACTGGTGACAACCACCTTCCTCAGTCCTCAAAGAGCAAGACGCTTAACAAAGCCCACACAAGCTGATGGCAACTGCCTACCTTAATCCTTAAAGAATAGGTTGCTTCCCTACCTCAAAGCCTACACAAGCTGGTGGTAACTACATACCTTAATCTTTAAAGAGCAGGACACTCCCTTACCTCAAAGCCCACACAAGCTGATGGCACTTATCTAGGGTAAAACCCAAAAAATAACCTAGTAAGAAGGTTAAACCCTAAAAAACTTATCAAAATCTTTTTTCTGCAAATATAACCCATCTTGACATGATACTAATAGCTTTCTACTCCTCTACAAGCATACAAAACCATCATCTTACTCAAACAAAATGGTATCCATTTATCCGTGCCCTGTTCCTAATACTTAGCAACGGCCAAAGAAGGACAACTGTAGACACCTCATATTGTTCAACCCACTTTTGGCACTTCAAGACTCAATTGAAGAATGATAAAATCAAATTAAAATAAAAACTAGGAGACGATTGCCACGTGCTGTGTTGCTAAGCAAAAAATTTTTTTTGGAAAGGTCTGAAATGCCTATTGGTCATATTAAAGGAAAATCTAAAAATGAGGTATCAAATGCCACTTTTTATGGTGTCACCGGAATCAATCAGATAAGTGCACGGATCAATTTCCCACTGTTTGTGACCAAGTTAAGGAAAATAGGGAAGCCATAGGTATTTGTAAGTTATATTAGTGTACAAGTACTGATATAAGGCTTTACGTCACCAAAAACTTAAATTTTCACATGTCGTATCGATACAAAAGGGCTTGGTATTGATACCTAAGATATGGTATCGATACCTAGCATGTTTGGATTGATATAGACCTTGGCAGTAGCTAAAGTTTTGATTTTTGGCAAAATGTATTGATACACAAGCATGAGTATTGATACAAATCCATGGAATATTGATATAGGCCTCTAAGTCTCGAGACTGAAAACATTTTTCGCTCTTAGTATCAATACACAACTCATTATATCGATACACATGGGTAAAAAGTACCTTGTGTGTCGATACATCATGTTTTGTATCAATACACCAAGGCATTTTACCCAATTTGAACCGTATTTTAGCCTTCAAAAACTAAATTTAAATATATTTTTGCACCAAGGAACTATCATAAATCATTGCACACCTCAGCTATGGGCTCATGAACCGATTCAAACAAATTTTTGACGCCCAAACAATCAATGACAAAGGTCACTTTCATAAGATATATGGTTGCAAGAGGGTATGCCAAGCATATCTCCAGTTGTAGACTATTACAACCTTTTTGCCTCGTTGCTCAGCATGAAAAAACCAATAGGAAAAGAGTCAACTAGGAAAGATCAAAAATACCCTTGCATTGTCTTCTAAAAGCAAGGGCTGAGCATTAAATAAGGGACTCCCAGCTATCTCAAAGAAAAAGAGATCTTCAAAACTCTCCAATAATCTCAAAAAACTCTGTCCATTCCTAAAAAATTCTTTAACAACTCTAGTTCCAAAAACTCACCAAAAATACTATTCCATGGCCATTCACCCTCAACAAAACTCTATTCCCGTAGCTCCCTAAAACCACCAGTAGAACACCTTCAAAAACTTAACATTTCACATTTTTTCATCCTTAAAACACCCTACCAACAACCATACTACCAGAAAGCTTCTTCCTTTCACCCGTTTCTTGCTAAATAATAGCGAAAAGAGGGAAGGAACTGAGCTTAAAGTCACTACTTTAAAAAAGGAGGAAAGTTTAAGCTTTTACTAGTATATTTTCTACCTTGTTCCATACATTTTCTATTATGATCGTCCATTTCATTCTAGTGAGCCCTTCACGCTACCATGACCCTCTTAGGACTCTCATGCATTATTGTTGCCTTGGTTGTCATGATCTTAGGATCCTAATGACCTTCTTGACACCTTGATGTTGTTGGATATATAAACTCACCATACTTCATTTTTATCATCACACAGCCTTTGTTCATGCATCTTTTGCCATGTTCCTTCCATATTCAGATATCCATCTCATATTTAAATGGTCACCTTAACATATCTTATATATGTTCATATATTTTATTATGTTTTAAGGAGTCTTATGAAATAAAATGATGTTTTGACAACTCTAACATCCATTCCTTTGTTTAAACATGTTCATATCATCTTCATGCAACCTGTTTATCATCTTCTTGCATTTATGTCACCCATTTTTATGTCAAAATGCCATCTTTGTATGTTTGCATGTTTAATCTATGTTATCTTTGTATGTGTTATATTTTGTTCATGATATCTCTATTAAAATGCTGGCTTGTGTCTTAAAACCTGATTTTTAGAAAAATCCCCAACTTAAGTTCATGCTACCTCCAATAAATGAAGAATAGCATGGACTTATGCTTTCATAAAATTAATCTTCCAATCTTGTGGACAACTCAAACATTTCAGCTCTAGATTCATGATAATACAAGTTTAAATATGTTGTTTTCCAAGCAAACTTAACCTCTTTTAGCTGAAAAATACTAAGTCTTGATTTTGAGTTTAACATCTTGATGGCATGGTCAACGGGTTGCTTCATTATCTCAAACTACACTAGGATTGTGGAATAAACTTATGATGCACATGTCATTCTTTCTCCTGTGTTATGGATGTTTAAGTGTCCATAAATCAAATTTGACCCTCAAGAAACTCAGGTTATCAAATGATCCCCTATTTTTGCTCTAGCAGCATGGTAGTCTGGATTTGAAAAATAATTGTTGAATGAAAACATATTTTCATTGATTTTACTAATATTTTTTCTTTAAAGGACATCGAATCACTTTCTAACGGTGCCTTATTTGTCCTCGGATCACCTAAAACGAGGGAGTTATAATTTTTTGAACCTTTGTTGTCCAGAACACCTGGAACTAGCGTGCAACATGCTATTTGGGCCATCTTGGCTGATCAGATGATTTTTATGAAATTTTTAAATATTTTTCTACAAATTTCATAAAATTCTCTTTTTGAAAAGGTATTGCTCATGATCTAACGATTCCGGACAAGCTTGGAACAATTTTCCAAAGTCCATCATGCATTTTTCCTTGTCCATGCTGCTAGTGTCGAGATAGACTTAACTTCAAAAATTAATTCTACCTAGAAAGTAATTTTTTATGATTTTTTGAATATTTGTATATTAAACCTTATCAAGTTACCTTTCCCATGGTACCTCATTTACCCTCTAAAGCCTTCTAATGCACCTAAAAATTCAGGAATAGATATTTTAAACTTAATTCCCAAATCTTCTTTTATCAAGATGTTCAAATGTCTTAAAATGCATCTGGTTGGTTCCCCCACAACACCAACCCCTTTTGACTCGAATCAAGTCTAAAATACAAGAATATAAAAAAAGATTTCATATTAAAATTTTCACTAGTGGAGATACTCCAACCCTATTGCTCCGAAGGGACACTTCAACCCTATTTTTAATTAAAAATCTAAATTTTCTCTTTATTCTTAAATATTTTCCAAACTCTATCTTTGGGGATACTCTAACCCCACTCTAGAAGGATACTCCAACCTTATTTTTAGTTAAAGATTCAAATTTTCTCTTTGTTCCTAAATATTTTCCTAACTCTATCTTTGCGGATACTCTAACCCCACTTTTCTAAGGGGATACTCCAACCCTATTTTACCTCAAAAAATCTAAAATTTTCTCTCTTTTGGGTGCCTTAAATTGCTTTGATTAAAATCATCTTTCACCCTCAAATTATCATCGATCCAGACCTCTCTCTAAAATTGTTACCTAAGTTCTTCTTAATCAAAGGCAATTATGAGATACATTTTGACTGTCCCTCTTTTTCACATTCTTTTGTTTTTGATTACTTGTTTGAGATATTATTATATTTCTCATTTTTAGTTTACTAACACTTTCCTTTTGTAATGATTATCGTGCATTCATGTTTAAAATTTGGTTTTTCAATAAAATTTATAAGGCAATATTCCATGTTGGCATCTCTTTAGTGCCTAATATGAAACATTCAATTTTTTAAATCCAATCCAGACTCTGTTTTCATAAAAAACCCTATGTTCCTCACATCTCTGAGGTGCATATGTGAAATAATCTTCTTTAAAAACCCATATTTGTATTTTCCACCAAAATTTCATGCATTTAAAAAGATTATATCTAAATGAAGACTGAATGAAACAGATTTAATCGAGACCATAGTGAGACATAGTTAGTAGGTATTGATTTCGAGCGTTATGGGGATGCTAATTATTCCCTGCATGTAACCAATTCCTGAACCCAACAAATGAATCTCTAAGCTTTGTAGACCTTGAAATTGATGTTTTAAGTTTTGTAACTTAAAATATTATTTTCAATAGGCATCTGATTCTGCCTGGCCTGAAATGATTGGTGGTGACTCTAATGGTTGGCTACTTCATGATGGCCACCCAAGACTAGTTGGACAAGCAATTTGTCCGACGGTTTCTTTCCTTTCCTTCACATTAGTATGCCTAATCTGAATCCCAATCATGGGATAACTTCAAGGCTCGACCATAAATAATCATCATTTATTTTTAAGTTGAATGTGCCATGCCCTTCAGATCGTCCAAAGTTTTAAAGGCAAGCACATGGCGACAACAGTGATAATGAATAAAGGAAATTCACCTATAAGAATAATGAACTTGGGTTATTAACCAACAGTCCGATTACTAGTGTTGTAGGTAAACCTTCAAATCAGCCTAGCCTTTCATTGAACATGTTTACACCTAGGCCTAAGATTTAGCTATAAATCTTTAATGGAGCGAAACCTAGGGGCTAGATTAAGAAGTGCTTTAAGTATTTTAATATATTTATTATCTTAGAATAGTAAAGAGAGGAAATAGCTGCCATTTACTTAACTGGTAAGGTAGAGATCTAGTTTAATGGTTATGTGATGTAGAAACCAAAATAGGTTTGGCAGATTTTGCCAAGGACTTATGCCTGAGATTCTGTGATAAAACATGTTCTGATATTGTAGAGGAATCTAACAAGCTAACACAGAAAGTATCAGTGGAGGAATATCAAGAGAGATTCGAGGAGCTTAAGCCAGATATGTTGCAATACAATCCTTAATTATCTAAATAGTATTTTTTTCGAGTTTTATCAGTGGATTAAAAAATGAGCTTAAGCCAAAGCTAAAGGCAAATGAACCAATAAATCTAACAGCTGCCTTTAAGCAAGCTAAGCTACATAAGCTTACTTTAGAGATGGACAAAAATATTAAACCATTGATCAAGTGTAGGCTGGGTTCCACTTTAGGACGTTACCTGAAACCTATTGTTGCCCAAAATATACATCTTTCCGAGCATGGCAACAGCCCTCGAACCAATAGTAATAGATAAACTTTGTTTGAACACAAAAGAGCTAACAACCTATATTTTAAATCTCAGGATAAATTCTTACCTGGGCATGTATGTAAGGTCATTTCAATTTACTTACTGTTGAAGAGGCTCAAAAGGATAAAGGAGCCAACTATAGAAGGAATTTAAGTATTAAAGGAGCCTGCAGTAGATATGGATCTACTAGATAATAATCTAGAGATTTCCATCAATATCTTAACAGGTAATGCAAGTTATAGTACACTGAGGATTAAAGGTAGCACTCAAGGCAAGCCATTGGGCATTTTTGTAAGCAATGGTAGCACTCACAGTTTTATCACTCCCAAGTGGGCCAAAGAAGGGTGAAACTAGTGCACACTAAACCTTTGGCTATCATAGTAGCTAGTGGAAAAAGATTGTACAAGACAAGTGCAAAATGATCTAGTGGAATATGTAGGGTCATCATTTCTCCCATGATTTTAGAGTTTTACTGCTGAGGGGAAATGATATGGTGATAAGAGTGGACTAGATGAAAAAGTTTAGCCTACTAGTCTTTGATTTTAACTAACTCTCTATGACCTTTAAAAGGAATAAGGAAGAGATTACATTTAAAGCTAGGAGTCCATCTACTACTCTCATGGTAATATCTAGTGAAAAGTTGCAAAAAATAATAAATAAATATCATAAAATGGTAATGGAATATAGATGTTGATTGAATAGCATGAGAATTAAGAAGTGCTAGCTCTAATTCAAGAATTACTGGTTGTTTATGATAATATCTTTGAAGCACCTCAATGCTTACTACTAGAAAAAAGCCATTACCATAATATGCCACTTAAATCCCATGCTTAATCAATTAATCTTAGGCTGTACATGTTCCCTCATTTCCAAAAATTTGAAATTGAGAAAATTATCAAAATTGCTAGCAACCTTAGTTATTTTGACTATCAGAACCCCTTGACCTTTCCATGTTTACTAGTGAAGAGAAAAAATGGTATTTGAAGGCTTTGAATAGATTACAGGTGGCTTAATTCTATGACCATTAAAACAATTCTTTATTTCGGTTGTAAAGGATTTATTAGATAAACTTAGCGTGGCTTAGGTTTTCTCTAAAATTGATTTGAGATCTAGCTATTAGCAGATAAGGAAGCTAACATCCTAAAAATGACCTTTAGAACACATCAAGGTCATTATGAGTTTAAGATGATGCCCTTTAGATTTACAATTGCATTTACTACATTCAAATCCTTAATGATTTAGTATATTTTCTTCAAACTTAAGAAAGTTTGTTCTTGTGTTTTTTATTGGTGTATTGATTTATAGTTCTAAAGCAACATATTCAACACTTATAGGTTGTATTTCAGATTTTACGAGCTCACAAGTTATATGCAAAAAGTAGTAAGTGTTCTTTTAGTCAGAGTTAAATGAAGTAGTTAAGCCATATTATTTTAGCCCAAGAAGTTACTACTAACCTTCCCAAAATAGAAGTTATGAAGAAACAGCCTTTGCCTCAGAGAATGAAGTCTCTTAAGAGTTTCTTGGGGCTAACTAGGTACTATAATATGTTTATTAGATAAATAAGGTTATCAGTAAGCCTTTTACTAATATGATAAAGGATAGTTTTGCATGGACACTAGTAGCTCTACCTACTTTTAAGCTATTGAAGTTATTATGAGTTAAGCACCAATACTGGCTTTACTTGACTTTAGTAAACCATTTTGTTTGGAAACCAGTGCTTGGAAGACAGGATATACTTACAAAAAAAGGGAGGCTTATTGCTTATCTTAGCAAGGCATTAAAACCTATTCATAGAGAGTTATCAATCTATAAGAAGGAATATTTGGCTATATTGATGGTTGCAATAAACTAGAGGCATTATTTAGAGGGATGAACATTTTGTATCAGTATTGATCGCAAAGCCTTTAAGTAAGTGCTAGAGCAAAAGTTGACCAATGTAATACATAAAAATGGTTTTACTAAAATGTTAGGTGTGGATTATACCATTCAATAAAGGAAAAGGAAGACTACTATTGCACCTGATGCTTTGTCTAGACAGTGGGAAGAAGAAGGTGATTGTAAGGTGTTGACTTATATTACTCATTCTTAAATAGGTTAGTGAAGTTGAATGCAATTACTAAGGAGATGAGTATGCTAAAGTCTGAATTACTTCTTTGGTAGTGGATTCTTTTACATATCCTCAGTTTTCTTATAAAAATAGCATATTTAGGTACAAGATAAGAGTATATAGTGCTAGTCATGGTACACTACTTGCTTAGCTTCTCCAAAGCCCACAAAACTCTCCTCAAGAAGGCCATTTAGGTACATAGGCCACCTATCACATATTGAAGTTGTATTTCTACTGGCCTTAAATTGTGAAATAGGTGCAGGAATTTGTTTCTCAATGTGGGATATGTCAAAGGAATAAAATAGAGTATGTTGTGTATCCAGGAATGTTACAACTAATTCTAGTTCCTGAATAAAAATGAGAGGTAGTGACCTTGGATATTATTGAAAGTCTTACTTGATCACATTCTTACGGTTGGATATTAGCGCTGGTAGGCAAATTCACTAAATGTGATCATTTTGTTCCCTTTGCACATCATTATACTATAGTTGAAATGCCTAAGTTTGAAAGAAACTCTTTCTCGATGAAAGACAGCCTCATGCATGTATTGGATTTCAAAAATCATCAAAATCTAAAAATAAATGCAGTAGAAATAGTGAACATAAAAATAGCTAGACTTCTTTAAAGATTTTTAAGAAGGGACTTACATATAGTAATCTTCAAAATTTTGAATCAAGTTTTAATCATCCATATGATCAGAAGTTGCCTTCACTTTAGCTGTTGATATCTAAACACAAGAGCTCCAAGAAGTTGATTTCTTAAAAGATTCTTAAAGACTATAGGTAGCAAATTTGTATTGCCTCTAACAGTTATCCACATAGGTAATTGTTGAAACCTTCTTGAAGCCCAATGGTTCTCTAATGCTAGCTAGAAGGGTTCTCAGCCCTTAACCAAAAGGTAAATTTAAATTTTGAATCAATCAAGAACCAAGAAAAGAGAATGAAGCAGCATTGCGCCAAGCATAATGGCTCTCGAGGAAATGATGTAATTTTAGGGTTTTGTATAGCTGGAAATATTGTTTGAGAAAACTAAATTTTTATCTAATAAAATACATCCTCTCAAGCTATTCAACAGCATCCTATCTTAAAATTGGTTAAAACTCTCTTAAAAGCCTTTAAGCCATCATATCTATATATATTAGCTTAATCTCAGTCCTACTTGGATTATGAACAAAATAGTTTTGACCTAATTAAAACACCTAAAACAAGTTGAACTTTTTTCCATGTTTTAGGTTAATTAAATGGTCAGCCAACCGTTCCATGCCTTGGTTGAAATCCCCTTAAACATTGGGCTAAAAGTATCAGCCTAACAAGCTTGAACCATATTCCTTGTATATGGTGCAATATTAAGGGATTTTAGGCCAAACCTGTATTTTCTTGAATTTAATTCAATTAATTTTATTTTATTTATTCTAAATAAATAGCATTTTAATAAACATAATTTTCAAATAATTATAAACTATTAAATAAATAATTTGGAAACTCAATGTAGCTAGTATGTACATATCTCTATGGATTTTATCACTATAAAATCCTTAATTTAGTTAAAACTATTTTTTAGCTTAAGTTTAATATTATTTAATATTAATTATCAAATGATTAATATTCCAATAATATTTGAAGGGATAATAAATAAATTATTGAGATAGGAAATTTGATTCTCAATCAAATCCCGAGTCTAAGTGAAATATTATTTCAACTAGGACTAGTACTTATCCACCTTTATAATTATGTCCTAATTTAGACATTATTTTAATAAGATAATCTTATTGTTAATGTCTTGATTAGACAACAAAATATAGATTTTACAAATCTAATTTTGAAAATCTATATTTTGTCTTACATAATTGGACTTATCCAATTAAATCATTCATTCAAACTACCTTTTTATTTAATTAAGTCACACTTAATTAAATCCTAGATTTAGTCCAACAAATCTAGCTTATTGTATGTGACCCATTAGGTTCCATAATAAATAGAAATAATCTCATTAATCATGTTCATAGATTAAGAGCGGAATCTAGCAACCCATCATGACCACCGAAATGTCGAAGAGTCAATGTGACCTTATAAAAATCTTTCAATAACCAACCTATTAGTATAGTACGATCCTTTCACCATATCCCAAACCTCTATCCATATTTGTTCTTACAACTCATGGTTAATGTTCATGGATCTATGAAGAACTATTCCTTATAATCCATTTATGCTTTGGCTAGATACTTTAATCTAACCAACCATAGTTAAAAACACTTGAGATATGTCTTCAATATCACTCGGAGTGGTGAATCTTCTCTAGATTACTCATTCATCGACGATATTGTTCATGATATACCTAATACCACCCTACCATAGGCATCCACCTATTATGGACTTCTTCGTGATGGAACAAAGCATCACACTCCTCATATGAGATGATATCGTATCACAAGTCTAAAGACTATTATACATGACTGGCACATGAGAACATATTCCATAGACATTGAGTGACTTAGACCATATAGAGTTCCCAATTGGGCCATGATCAGTGAACTTGTTCCCACAAAATAAGCACCTACATTCTATCTTCTAGTATCTCCTATACTTCAAACTTTACGAGATCAAAGGGCTGCATGCATCTAATGGAAAGAGGCTTAGCATATACTAGTCTTTGTGCTTGGTCGAAGCCCCGTCTCGACAATATGATAACTAAGAACATTTTTAGAAACATGGCTTTGATGCATAAGGATCTTATCTTCGTGATGTTGACTAACTTTGCGAGGCCATTGTGTTTCAAAAGCTTTATCCAATTAGTGTTTGCATGAGTGTCAGTCATGCCACTAACATGAAGGAAAACCTATTTTACTAAAACTTGTGTGATGTTATTTGACTATGTATTTCATTTCCTAATCCGATTAGTTCAAGGACATATGCTAGTAAAGTTGTACTTGAAAGAAGTTCATAAGTTACATGGTTCACCTAAGGTTATTATCTCAGATGGGGATAAGGAATGACAGTAATTAGTGAAGATTTTAAGGACCAAAATTCACCTTATGACAGTCTATCCTCTAAAATCGAACGGATAGTCTAGAAGGCTGAATCAATGCCTAGAGCAATATCTTCGTTGTATGTGTTTTCTTAAACTAAGGCTTGGGTTAACTGGTTGCCATTGGTTGAGTGGTGGTACAACACTAGTTTTCACATAGCTTTGGGAATGTCTCATTTTCAAGCTCTATATGGGTATCAACCTCTTAGTTTTGCTTAGGATGCTACTGGTGAAGTAAGAGTGGCCACTGTTAGGATATGCTTAAGGAGAGGTAGCAATTACACAAGGGATATACGTAAGGAAAGGTACAACAAAGAATGAAATTTTATGCTAACAAGAGAAGATTGGGGAGTTCTAGGTGGGGGATGAGGTATATCTTTAGATTTAGCCTTACAGGCAAACTACATTGGCCTTGGGAAAGAATCTTAAGTTGTCCTCAAGTATTTTGGGCTATATCCTGCAGTTGCTAGAGTTGGACTCGTCGCTTATAAGCTTAAGTTGCCAGATATAGCAAGTATACATCCTGTAGTCCACGTTAGTTTGCTGAAGAAAAAGATTTGCTCTAAAGTTGTTCCTAGCATTGATCCACCTGTCTTGGCTGAAGATGGGCAGCCTTTGGTTTATCTTGCTGCTGTACTAGATACGAGGATTATGAAGAAAGGATATTAGGCTGTGACTCAGCTACTAGTTGAGTGGTACAACCCGGGGCCCGATCATGCAACTTAGAAGGATTATAATGTTCTTAAATCTCAATTCCCTAACTTTGATTTTCGGCGACAAGTAAACTCTGCAGAAGAGGGTAATGTGATGACAGCAGCTATATCAACTATGAAGAAGCGAGCCGGAGTTGAGGAAAGAAGCAGGCTGAGTTGGTAAAAAGCTGAGCTGGTAGGGGATCGGTAAGGGTTTCATAGGGGAGTTGAATATTTTGTAGAGTCTGTTATGGAGTTGAATCCTTATGGTAAAACAGAATTAGTTGTAACTCCATTGAAGGAGTATATCGATACTGCTGATGTAATTAAATAATTCATGGAATGAAATATCAGCTTCTTCTCTTATTTTCTCTATTTTCGCTTCAAAGTCTATTTCTTCTTTTATGCATTCTTAAGTTCTGTTACAGCTTCTATGACAAAAAAAAACAAAAGAATTGTTTAATTTGTCACTGAAGTAAAGTTAAACTGGCAAATGAAAGTAGGAACAGAGTCAAACCTTTAGAAGATGTGTTTGTCACATCTTTATGTTAAAAAAATACAATGAAAACGTAAATAAGGCATTTAAAATTATTGCAATTTTGAGTCTAATCAACTTTCTTGTAAAAAGAAAGTGGCTTGGTATTAGTTACGAAAATTAGCATGCATTATTTACAAGCATTGCTTCAGTAGTGCTTGGTATATCTCCGATGTTCTAGCTATTGTTCTCAATGACCTTATATGGTTTTCTGAAATTATATAGAGAATCTCATGCATGTCTGAAATGAATTTTATAAGATTTGTTTTATAATGCTTAAATATAATCCACAGTTTATTTTGATTCAAATAGATTTTTTTTCAATTCAACTCAATTCAAATTTCTTTCATTCAATTTCGATAAAATTTTAAATAAATTTCAGTTGGCAACTTTCGCACGGTTGCTAAAATCTCAGCCAAATCACTAGAATCACCATCCAGGATTGACCAGTTCCTTGAAAAAGAAAAAAAAAGAAAAAAACAACACGTGAGAACACTCGATGCGGTCCTCAGTTCAAGAGCAGAAAAAAAAAAAAAGGAATGGCCAACTATAAGTTGTTCGACTTTGTGACTTGGAAACAAAGAAAAAAGATATTTAAAAAAAAAAAAAAAGCAGCAGCCAATCCTTAGGAATCCTTAAGAACCTCCCAGAAATTTCCACCGAGACTCTGCAAAAAGTGGCGGCTCAGCACCACGACAAGAAGATTTATCCTCCGTTTCACAAACAGAGAGGCCGCCACTCCAGGGTCAAAAATACTTTTTAACAATTTAAAAAAAAATGTTCAATATTAAAAGTATTTACATTTTATTTTAATTTTCATAATCACTTTACGCAACAAAAAAAAATCAAATAGAATTTTTTTAAAAAAATTATTTTAAAAAATTTTAAAAATAGTTTACATTTTCTATTGAATCATTGTATGGAATATAGCATTTTATTGATGATTTCACTATAATATTTATGAAAATAACAATCAGAAATAATAAGCATTTTTTATTATAATTTTGATGTATTTAATATATTGATAGTGAAACTTTTTAATTTTATAAGCTAATGTCAGAATTTTTTTTTCATTTATTCTATTATTAAATTTTCTAAATGAATGAGTCTAATTGGCATCAATTCAATTAAAAGAATTATAAAAAATTCAAAATTAAAATAATAACAAAAAATAAATAATATATTTATGTCTGTAAATATTAATTATTAAAAAGTCATAAAAACTACTCAAAATTTATTATTAAACAGTCATAAAAACTACTCATTTTTAGAATAAAAACTAATTCAGATAATATTTTTTATATTATTATCTTTGAATTTTTTAAAAAACAAATACTCTAAATTAATTCATATAATTTTATTAAATTATTTTTCAATTTATAAAAGGTGATCCATTCCGAAGCGGCATCATCCTGGCAGACCAATGACATGCAAAAACTTTGATTGCATGTTAGTTATATTTAGAAACACCATCTGTTACTTCTCCTTAACAAACTTACATTCATCCTTTTGGACGCAACAAATATTATTTATTTTGAATAAATAATTTGATTTATATTATTAATTTAAGTGCATGCATTAAATGAATCTTTTATGAATATCAAAAAAAAATTTATAATTATCTACGTAACATTGAATATGTATATAAGTGTTATATACAGGAGGATATTATTCAAGGATGATAATTTGAAATTGTCTATGAAAATTAGTTAATTTAATAATTAACTTAACAATTAAAGTATGAGATCTTTAATTGAATTTCACTAGTGCAACTTATAATCATTAAGAATGAAATGGTTTTATCCTAACCATTGATGTAGAGAGACACCTTATAAGAGCACTTCACATA
>JBBYHO010279977.1:58257-89408 GCA_038382025.1 Adansonia gregorii | reverse complement strand
TGCCACATCTTTGTATTTACCTTTGACATGATCTCTAGGCCTTCTTGACATCCTTAAAAGCTTTTTCGCCGGGCGACTGATCATTGTCCCCTCTTACGTCGATGCTCCAGATTGTTAAAAAAAATTAGCCCGGACAAAATAAGGTGTCTTCAAAGCAAAACCCAAAGAAAAAGGTTATGGTGGCTACATTGAGCTATAATGACACATCTAACAATGATGATGATGAAATGGCCAACCTATGTCGCATGGCTCTTGATGAGTACAAGGTATACTCCAAATTTAATCTATATTCTTTTGATGAATTAGATGATGCATTAGATGAGTTAGAATTAGACTTTGAAAACATGAATTTACAATATAGGAAAATGATTTCTAAACTTAAGGAAGAAAATGATTTATTAAGCATGACAAATAATGATCTTAAAAGGAAAGTAGATGAGTTACAAGTTAATATTGATGATCTAACCAAGAAAAAATACAAACTTGCATCACTCATTCTCAAGGTCTTATATGGCACAATAAAAATTGAATGATATGCTAGAAACATAAACAACATACTTTGATAAAGATGGTTCATGCTGTAATAGAATTGAAAAAGAAACTCATTTTAAGAATTTCTTTATGACACAAAACAAATCATTTGATGCATTTAGCATATGCACTCATTATCGTAAACTTGGTCATACATTTCATACTTGTACTTTGAGGACTATTACTTACAGAGGCAAGCTTATTAAGAGGGCATGGATTCCTAAAGGAGTTAGCACATCTCAAGATGAGGATACCAAAATGAAATAGATTCCAAAAGGCACAAGAATTATGAACACTCTGAATCAAGGACCCAAGAAAACTTGCGTACCTAAAAGCACTACATGATTTTGTGTTTGTAAGAGGAAGAGCATTGCTTCAAGGCAAATTCAATAAGGAAAAATTCTTGGTACCTTGAAAGTGGGTATTTAATACACATAACCAATGACAAAAATCAATTTATGGAACTAAGGCCTAAGGATGGTGGAAGTATTACCTTTGGTGATAATTCTAAAGGATAAATTAAAGGCATTAGAACTATTGGTAAAAATTTCTCATCTAACATTGAAAATATTCTATTCGTCAAAAGTCTTAAACATAACTTAGTATTATCAATTATATGATAAAAGGATAAAAGTTGCTTTTGAGTCAATGAATCGTCAAGTTATTAATATTAAATTAAATAAAATTATTTTTATAGGACATAGAGAAGGAAATGTTCATATTATGCATCTAGATGACTTGTTTTCTCAAAATGTTTACTTTGCTACTAATATTGCTAACTTGTCTTAGTTGTGGCATAAAAAAGTAGGACATGCTAGTATGAATGTAATTTTAAAATTATCTAGAAAAGACCTTATTGTTGGATTGCCAAAAGTGAAATTTGATAATGATAGAATATGTGAAGCATGTATTCAAGGAAAACATAAAAGAGTTTCATTCAAACCAATTAATAGTGCTTTAACTACTAGAGTATTACAACTTATTTATGTTAATCTTTTTGGTCCCACTAGGACATTAAGCTTAGGTGGTAAACAATATGGATTTGTTATGTGGATGACTACTCTATGTTTACTTGGGTTCTCTTTTTAAGCTCTAAAGATGAAGCCTTAGAAAAAATTCATTATTTTTTGTAAAATTATTCAAAATGAAAAAGGTTGTTCTATTTCAAGTATAAGAAATGACATGGAAAAGAATTTGAAAATCTTGGTTTTGACAAATTTTGTAATGAAAATGGTATTAGCCATAATTTTTCAGCTTTTAAAACCCCTCAACAAAATAAAGTTATTGAAAGGAAAAAATAGAACCTTGGAAGAAAGGGTTAGAACTATGCTGTACGAAAATAATTTACCAAAGTATTTTTAGGTGGAAGCCATTAATATTTCTTGCTACATTATAAATAGAGTTATGTTTAGGCCAATTTTAAAGAAAACTCCATATGAACTTTTTAAATGGAGAAAGCCTAACATTAGCTATTTCCATCCTTTTAGTAGTAAATGCTTTATATTAAATAATGGAAAAGATAATCTTGGTAATTTTGATGCCAAAAGTAATGAAAGAATTTTTCTTAGCTATTCTAAAAATTCTAAAGCTTATAAAGTGTTTAATAGAGAACTCTAGTTGTTAAAGAATCCATACATGTTATATTTGATGAAGCTAATTCTACCTTGAGAAAGGTATCTTTTGATAGTGATGATGTAGAGATTTACCAAGAAGATAAAGTTGAAACATCACACTAAAAGCAAGAACAAACAATTCAAAATCAAGAAGCTCCAAAAAAAGATGAACAACATGAGCCAACCTAAGTTGAAAGAGAAAGAAATCATCCTAGAGAGTTGACTTATGTAAAAAAAGGTGAGATAATTAGTGATCCTAATCAAAGGGTAAGAACTAGATTATCTCTTAGAATACATGCAATTATGTAGCTTTTCTTTCATAGATTGAACCTAAGAATTTAGATGAGGTTCTCAAGGATGATAGTTAGATCATGGCCATGCAAGAAAAGTTAAATCAATTTGAAAGGAGTAAAGTTTGGAACTCAGTGGAAAGACCTAGTAAGTTTCACATCATAGGTACTAAATTAGTCTTTAGGAATAAACTTGATGAGCATGGAACCATAGTTAGAAATAAGGCTAGATTAGTAGCTAAGGGATATTAAGAAGAAGGAATTGATTATGATGAGACTTATGCCCCCTTGCTAGACTAAAGGCCATTAGAGAACTATTAGCCTTTACATGTTTTTATAATTTGAAGTTGTTTCAAATCGATGTCAAAAGTGCTTTTTTAAATAGTTTTATTAATGAGGAAGTTTCTATTGAGCAACCTTCTAGTTTTGAAAATGCCTTTTATCTCAGTCATGTTTTTAAACTCTAAAAAGCCTTATATGGCTTAAAACAAGCTCCTAGAGCATGGTATGAAAGGCTTTCAAAATTTTTAATTGAAAAAAGTTTTAATAGAGGCAATGTTGACAAAACTCTTTTTATAAAAGTCAAAAGCAAGGACATTTTACTAGTTCAAGTTTATGTTAATGATATTATTTTTAGTGTTACTAATGAATCTCTTTGTCAAAAATTTTTTAAGTTAATGCAAGGTGAATTTGAAATGAGAATGATAAGAGAATTAACATTCTTTTTGGGACTAGAAATCAAGTAAACAAAAGATGGCATCTTCATCAATCAAATGAAGTATATAAATAAGTTACTTAAGAGGTTCAAAATGGATGAAGCAAAGCCTTATTCCACACCTATGAGTACTTTAACAAAGCTTGAGAAAGATGAAAAAGGTAAATATGCTGACTCTAAACTTTATAGGTCTATGATAGTCTTATTACTATATTTTACCACAACTAAACCTGATATAATGTTTAGCATATGCCATGTGCTAGATATCAATCGTAACCAAGGGAATCACACTTAGTTGCCATAAAAAGAATCTTTAAATATCTTAAAAACACTTTTAATCTAGGTTTATGATACTCAAAAGAATCATTTCTTGCTTTACATGCTTATTCCATTGTAGATTTTGATGGATGTAAAATTGATAAGAAAAGCACTTTCGGTATATGTCAATTTCTTGGAATTATCCTTATATCATGGTTCTTTAAGAAACAAAATAGTGTTGCTTTGTCCATAACTAAAGTGGAGTACATATCCACAGGAAGTTATGCCTAAATCATGTAGATAAAACAACAAATGGAGGATTTTAGAATTACCATGGATCACATTCCCATAAAATGTGACAATACTAGTGCTATTTGTCTAACCAAAAGTTCAATTCAACACTCTAGAACTAAGCACATAGAGATTACACATCACTTCATTAAAGATCATGTGCAAAAAGGTGATATAGTGCTGAAGTAGTTGATATTTTGCATCAACTAGCCAATATTTTCACTAAACCACTTGACAAGGATAGATTTTACATAATTAAAAAAGAATTTGGTTTGATGAATGCACCTTAAGTTTATAAGTTTGATGAGATTCTCATACATTTCCTAAATAGTTTAAACTCTATTTACCTTACTTGATTAGAAAAGCTAGCCTTACATACCTCTTTACTTATGAATGATATGTTCTTTCATGCCTCTTGATGCTTGAATGATTTTCTTTTATGGTTAAATTTTGATTTATTTTTATGCAAAATGATTTTGACATCAAAGTTTTGTTCAAATTTGCATTTTCAAATGTTTTTCAATGAGCAATTGGTCAAAAATATGCTTGAAATGGTACTATATAAGTAAAAATAACACTATATTGACTATATGTATCGATACAAGCCAATAATCATATCTAGTCTTGAGACATAATTCATGGCATCGATATTACAGCTAGAATTGCTTTATTTGTTGATACATAACTCTAAGTTTTGATACTTCTCAATTTGTGTCAATGCAAGCCCAACATTATCTAGGGTCTTGAGACTAAGTTTACAGTATCGATATAAAACCTAGAATTATTTTTTATATCAATACATGACTCTAAGTATTGGTACAAAGTATTAATACTTTCTACTTTGTATCGATACAAACTATCGATTTAGGCTATCCTTACCCTCGTAACTTTATTTTTATCAACCCTCAGCCACTGTTTATTTAGTTTTCTTAACCTTATAAATTTTCAATCACCATATTTCATCTAATCTTTATCCTTTCGTGGAATCCTTAATCCAAAATAGTTATTTTCATAAAATTCACCATTTTATATCAAAAACTCAATCCATTATCACCAAAACCACAAAATTTAAAAAGTCTTTTAACTCAAACCCTAACCATTTTCTCTTCAAAAACCTTAAAATTTATCCAAATCTCTTCCAAATTTTTGAGTGTTTTTTCAAACCTTTCCAACCTTGCTTGTTGTATAGGTTTCAAAAATTACTCCTATAGTTTTCCTCATTGCCACCAAAACCGTCTGCCCACCACCCGCTCAATCATATTCCTTAAACAATGCTTCTTTAGCACCACCTGCTTTTAGAATTATCTACTTACCCTTCTCTTAGGCTACCTAGATAACCCTCATAAAACCTTTTTTGAACCCACTCCTACTTCATTTGATTCTTTCAAAATCACTCAAATTATTTCACCAACATCTGTCCTATACTCAATTTTTTTGACCATCATCTAATTCTACCATATCATTGCTTGCTTGACAAAATTCCCCAACCACCTTGAAACACTACCACGCCTCCCAAAACCAAATAAATTGCTGTTGTTAAGGTCTTATCACCCATGCTTCCATTTCTTTTGCTCGTCAACCATCTTTGACCTATAATTAATCATTTTTTGACTTATGTTTTTGAGATTCACGAGCTCATGAGTGATTTACTACCATCTATGCTCGTATTCCTATCCAACATCAAGTTATCGACTTTTATTTCCTTTGGTCTATTGCTTATCCCTACCTCTAAACTTTTGACACCTTCAAATGGACCAAATGTTTTTCTCTTAATGTTTTAGTTAATGAAAGCCTTATTCACGCATTCTTTAGTAATGCTTCACTTGTAATTGATGATCATGACCAAGTTATTACTATTCGATCTTATCATTTAGGATAAAATATCTTAGTCAACCATGTTTCCTTTGTAGCAACTTTTGGTTCCCTAAATGAAATTTTTAACTAATGAAAGACCAGCACTCACTACCTTGTATATTGTAAATAACAAAGCCACCCTCCTTCCTCCCATTATCACCTATTTTATCTTATCATTTCTCATGTGCTCTATCCTTATGGCACCAAACACAATTTAATTAATGATTTTGACTATTGGTGGCTACATATGATTTAAATAAAAAATCATCCAAACTTTACCCACTTTATTTTTTGGACCTTGTCCTTTGTGTTTGTGGTTGTCATAACTCTTATATGGCATGGCCTTAAGCTACTACCTTAGAACTCAAGGTCTTGATCTTGCTTATGATCCTAGGATTATGGTAACTTTTTACTGCTATATTGGACAAAAATCCATGGAGCTTGTCAGGTATTCCATTTAATAAGTTGACTTTGTTCCCAAGGCTCATCGATAACTGCCTTTACCACATTCACAACTAGTTGATCCCAATCTCGATGATCATGTTGATGATAAAGTAGAGCATGATACATCTTCTCCACCCCTGACACCTCATCATCTATGCCCGTGGACCTCCAATTTATATACGACTCCATAATGGGCTATTTTGACATATAGGGCCTAGTGCTTTAACTCTTGGGATCACCATTTTGATCAATGCTTATCTTTTAGTCTCGATATTGTCATCATATATTGATTGAGCAATTTCATAACTTTTTGACAACCTTTCCTCATGCTCTTTCATCTCTTTCTTTAACTTCAAGGATCCTTTGGCCAATGATAGTTAGTCCTATTAGGCTCATTGTAGGATCACTCTTAAGTTTTTAGGATTTTATAGTTCTCAAACTCTTTTTATTCCCTCGAATATCTTTTGATTATTTTGTTGAATATATTTAGCACCTTATTCTCAATGATTTATCTTTGATTATGCACACTATAATTGCATTTTCTCCATTGCTTTGAATTAATCTTTCTAGTGTTTTGATATAACAAAAAAAAAGAGAAATGCTATAAATTTACCGAAGATATCTTGCATTGCCAAATATATATTGCATCTATTGATATGATGATGATATTATCATGATTATGATGATGATATTATCATGTTGAAACCTAATAAGATGTTAATATTGAACATTTTTACATATTATAGCTTGATTTGCAAAAACTATGGGTGATATTGAAGATTTAAAATGTTGTAGCTTTAAAGGACTGTATTTTCTGAATTAAAACTTTTAAAAACCATTGCTTTTATTGAAAGGGAGTTTTTTATTACATATTTAAAAAATTTAAGGGGAGTCATTAACAAGCAAATTTATCTAAAGTTTTCTTATATCAAAAAGGGGGAGAATGTTAGCTTTGAATTAATTTTGGTTTTTATATAACAATAACTTAAGCTAAGTTAACTTGTACTTAATTGTTTCTAACTTAGTACTTGTGTTAAATTGAAAAATACTTTAAAAAATACTAAGTTCCTATTTTTTTAAAAATATATGTTCCAAAATGCACATTTATACTTAGAATATTTTTTACATAAGTTTAAGTCAAGTTCAAGCCAAGAAAAATCATTTTAGAAAAGATTTTAAATGGATGTATGATATAATGCATCAATACATTAATACCATGTATAAAACCCTTAAATATATTGATACAAATCAGCATGCATCAATACAAAGCAGTGAGTACCAATACTCAACCTATATGTATTAATACATTGCTTGGTGTTGCCATGTGCCTAGCCTTTAAAACTTCAGACAATCTGAAGGGCATAGCGCGCTCAACTTAAAATTAAATGATGGTTGGTTATGGTCAAGCCTTTGAGTTATCCCTTGATCAGGATTCGGATTAGGCATAACAATATGAAGGGGAAAGAGACCATTGAGTGAGTCACTCATCTAACTAGTCTCGGATAGCCACCACAAGATAGTCATAATCTTTGAGTGACCATCGATCATTTTAGGCTAGGCAAGATCGAATGCCTATTGAAAATAATATTCTGAGTTATGAAACTCAAAACATCAGTTTCAAGGTCTTTAAATCCCAAAGATTCATTGGTTGGGTTTAGGATAGTTACGCGCAAGGAAGGATTAAGATCCCTATGATGCCGAAATTAGTACGTACTAACTATATTTCACTCTGGTCTCGATTAAATTGGTTCTATTTAGCCTTTATTCAGATATAATTCCCTTTCATGCATGAAGTTTTGTAAACATATATCCAATTTTCCTTTTTTTAAAAAAAAAAATTAACTCATCTATTTGCCTTGGAGATATAAGGAACATAGGGAGTTTTTATGAATAAAAAGTTTGAAAGTTTTAAAATTTTTGATATTTTGAATTTGGCACTAGGGAGACACCAACACAAAACATCGTCTTGTGAATTTTATTGGAAAAATGAATTTTAAATATAAATACATGATAATTACTATAAAAGGAAATGAGTTATGAGGTGAAAAATGCAAAATATAATACTATCATAAATAAATAATCATAAACAAAAGAAAATAAAAAAGAGGGGTAATAGAAATTTATTTCATAATTGCTTTTAATTATTGAAGAATAACCAAGATGACAATTTTGAAGACTGGTCTTGATTCATTGGTCATTTGAAGAATGAAGATGATTTTTATCAAAACGGTCTAAGGTATTCGAAAGAGAGAAAATTTTGGGTGTTTTGAGGTAGAGTGAGGTTAGAGTATCCCCTCAGAGAAGTAAGGTTAGAGTATCCCCTCAGAGAAGTAGGATTAAAATTAGGAAAATATCTAGGATTAAAGAAAAAGTTTTTATCTTTTTTTTTTTAAAAAAAGAGGTTGGAGTATCCCCTCAGAGTAGTAGAGTTGGAGTATCCCTAAAGTTAGAAAAACATTTAGGAACAAGGAGAAAATTTAAATTTTTTAATTAAAAATGGGTTTGGATTATCCTCTTTGAGTAATGGAGTTAGAGTATCTCCATTTGCAAAATTTTTAATATAAAATCCTATTTTTTGTATTTTAATCTTGATCTGAGTCAAAAGGGGTTGATGTTGTATGGGAACCAATTGGATGCATTTTGAGACATTCGAACATCTCAATAAAAGTAGATTCAAAAACTAAGATAAAAATAGGAAACAACATCATGTCACCTCCTTTCTCGAATTTATTTCAGGCTTATCCGAAGGCTTTAGGAAATAATAAGGTAGAGTTAGCAAGATAACTTGATAACGTTTAATGTAAAAATATTCCAAAAACTCTAGACAGTCACTTTTTAAGTGAAATTAATTTTTGAAGTTAAGTTTATATTGACACTGTAGCACATGTAAGGGAAAAGGCATGCCAAACTTTGAAAAATCATTTTGGCTCATCTAAGATTGTTAAATTATGAACGACACCTTTCCAGAAAGGTTTTTCATAAATTTTTTAGGAAAAATACATAAAAATTTTGTCAAAATCATTTGATAGGCCAAAATGGCCTAAACAGAATGTTGCACGTTGGTTCTAAGGGTTTCGACTAATAAAGGTTTGAAAAATCATAACTCCCTTATTCATGATGATTCGAGGATAAACGAGACATTGTTAGAAAAACACTTTGATGTCCTTTAAAGGAAAATATTAAAAAAATCAAAACAAATATCTTATGGTTCAAAAATGATTTTCCAAATTCGGATTAAGTATTACCAAAGAAAAAATAGGGGGATTATTTGATATTCTGGTTTTTTCAAAGAGAGACTTGGGTTTAGGATGTCTGAACATCCATGACAGAAAGTAACATGGGCTTTACAAGTTTATTCCATAATCTTGAAGTAGTTTGGGATAATGGAATAACCCATTAACATTGTTACTAAACAGAACATGAGACTCAAGATCAAGGTTTAATAATAAAAGGGTTTCATTTTTTTTCAAAAATAAACTTATTTCACCATGAATCCAGAGCTAAAATGTTGATTTACCCCAAAGATTGGGAGACCAATTTGATGAAAGCATTAAGTTCATGCTACTCTTTATCTATTAGAGGAAGCACGAACCTAACTCGAGGATGTTTTTAAAAATTAGGTTTTAAGAGACAAGCAAGCATTTTGATGGAGATATCATGAACAAAATGTAGCACATAAAAAGATAAACATAGGTTAAACATGTAAATATACAAAGATTACATTTTGACACAAAAATGGGTGACATAAATGTAGAACGATGACAAATAGGGTGCATGAAGATGGTATGAACATGTTTAAACAATGAAATAGATGCTAGAGTTGTCAAAATAGCATTTTTATTTCATGAGACTCATTAAAACACAAGAAAATGTTCTAAGACATGTTAAGGTGACCATTTAAATATGAAATGGATATGTGAATATGGAAGAAACATGACAAAAGATGCATGGACAGAGGCTGTGTAATGATGAAAATAAAGCATGGTGAGTTTATATATCCCACAACATTAAAGTGTCAAGAGGGTCATCAAAATCCTAAGGCTACCACAACCAAGGCAATAATGATACATGAGTGCCTTAGAAAGGTCATGGTAGTATAAAAGGCTCACTAAAATAAAATGGATGTTCAAAATAGAAAATGTATAGAATAAGGTAAAAAAATATACTAACAAAAGATTGAACCTTTCTCTTTTTTAAAAGTAATGACTTTAAACTTTGTTCTTTCCCTTATTTTGCTATTATTTAGCAAGAAAAGGGTGAAATAAAAGCTTTCTGTTAATATGGTTGGTAATGTGGAGTTTTAAGGATGAAAGTATATGAAAATTGAGTTTTTGAAGGTATTCTGGTGGTAGTTTTAGAGAGCTATGGGAATAGAGGTTAGTCAAGGGTGAAAGGCAATGGAATAGTATTTGTAGTGAGTTTTTGAAGCTAGAGTTGCTAGGTGATTTGTAAGGATGGATAATGAGTTTTCTAAGATTGCTGGAGAGTTCTTTTGATAGTTGAGGCTTTTTTTGAGATAGTTGGGAGAGTCATTTTGATAGTTAAGATTTTTTTAAGATAGTTGGAATAGTCTTTTTGATAGCTGAGATTTTTTTTGAAATACCTAGAAGAGTCCTCTATTTAATGCTCAACCACTGCTTTTAGAAGACAATGCAAGGGCATTTTTTATTTTTCCCTTATGAACCAGGGGATATCCAGCTACCATGCTCAGCTGACTCTCTTTTTATTAGTTCTATCATGCTGAGCAAAGAGATAGAAAGGTTGTGACAGCCTACAATTTGAGATATGCTTGCCATACCCTCTTACACCCATATATCTTATAAAAGTGACCTTTTTCATTAATTGTTTGGGCTCCAAAAATTTGTTCAAATCCATTAATGAGCCCATAGTTAAGGTTGGCAATGATTTAGGATAATTTCTTGGTGCAAAAACATATTTAAATTAGGTTTTCGAAGGCTGAAAGGCTACCCAAACTGGGAAAAAATGCCTTGGTCTATCGATACAAAACATGTTGTATCAATACATAAAGTACCTTTTACTCTTGAGTATCGACACAATGAGCCATGTATTGATACTAAGAGCAAAAAATATTTCCAGTCTCGAGACTTAGTGGCCTCTATTGATACCCCATGGATTTGTATCGACACTCATGCTTGTGTATCGATAAATTTTGCCAAAAATCATAACTTTGGCTACTGCTAAGTTCCGTGTCGATACAAACATGGTAAGTATCGATACCACATCTCAAGTATCAATAATAAACCCTTTTATATCAATATTTTATGTGAAAATTCAAATTTTTGATGATGTAAAGCCTCGTATCAATACTCATGCACTAATATAACTTGCACACACCTGTGACTTCTCGAGTTACGTTAACTTTGTCATAAGCAATGGGAAATTGATCCGTGTATTCATTTAAATGACCTTGGTGATACATGAATAATGGCTTTTGATGCCACATTTTTATATTTTTCTTTCATATTGTCTAAAAGCATTTCAAACCTTCCCAAAAAGATTTTTACCTACTGCCGTATCACCTAGTAGTGCCTAGTGACGCGACACTTAATAGTCATCCCCTAATTTTTATTTTTATTTTTTTATTTTATCATCTTTTACCTAACTCCTGGGATACCAAAAACTAGCCTGAACAAAATGAGGTGTTTATAGCTGCCCCTCTTTGGTCATCGCTAAGTATTAAGAATAGGGCAAAGACAATTATACACCATTTTGTTTAGATGGGATGATGAATTTGTATGCCTCAAATAGGTGCTACCAGTTTGTGTCGGCTTCAAGGTTAATAAGCATCTTGCTTTTTAAAGATGAAGGTAAGTAATTGCCACCAGCTTGTGTGGGTTTTGAGGTAGCGAAGTATACTGATCTTTGAGGATTTATGGTAGGTAGTTGCCACCAACTTGTATAGGCTTAGCTAAACATCCTACCCTTTGAGGATTGAGGTAAGTAGGTGCCTCCAACTTGTGTGGGCTTTGGTAAACATCTTACTCTTTAAAAACTAAGGTAGATAGTTACCACCAGCTTATGTGGGATTTGGTAAGCGTCCCACTCTTTAAGGGCTAAGGTAAGTAGGTGCCACCAAATTGTTTCAACTTTGGTAAGCATCTTGCTCTTTGAAGACTAAGGTAGGTAGTTGCCAACAGCTTGTATGGGCTTTGTGCTATGGAAGCATCATGCTCTTTGAATACTTAAGGTAGATTGTTACCACCAGTTTGTCTGGGCTTAGTTAAATGTCCTACTCTTTGAGGAGTAAGGTAGGTAAATGCCATCAACTTGTGTGGGCTTTGGTAAATGTCTTGCTCTTTGAGGACTAAGGTAGGTAGTTGCCACTAGCTTGTATGGGTTTAGTTTAACATTTTGCCCTTTGAGGACTAAGGTAGGTAAATGCCACCAACTTATATGGGCTTTGGTAAATGTCTTGCTCTTTGAAAACTAAGGTAGGTAGTTACCACCGGCTTGCATGGGCTTTGGTAAGCATCTCACTCTTTGAGGACTGAGGTAGATAGGTGCAACCAACTTATATGGGCTTTGTTGAGCATCCTACTATTTAAAGACCAAGGTAGGTAGTTGCCATCAGCTTGCATGGGCTTTGGTAAGTGTCTCGCTCTTTGAGGACTAAGGTAGGTAGGTGCCACCAACTTGTGTGGACTTTATGGTAGGGAAGCATCCTACTCTTTAAGGACAAGAAGAAGACGAGTTTAGATACCTTTCTTAGGTGATTTTTAATGAGTAGATAAGGTCAAAGGTACTTACTTAAGGCCTTCTAGGGTCTTTCAAAATCAAAAAATGGTACCTCAAGTTTCTTACAAATTTGACTTTTATATACGAGAGTTGGTATCTGTAAGATGTTAAAGGCTCCATAATGCATATGGGTGCAAGTACCTGTCTAAATGATAGAAGGGTAATGACTTTAAAAGCCTAATCCGATGGTTGGTTTTGGCCTTCTTTGACTTTGATAAGATGGCCTTTTGCCTAGGGTTTATCAATCTTGCTCTAGATTTCTAAGGGCTTTGAATGTAAAGGTTGTCCTTTTTTAAGGTACGGGAGGTCCATGACCCTTTACTAGAAGGAGGTTTTGTGTAGATTTTTAAATTGTGGGTTCCTAGAACAAGACTAGTTATGGCCGTAAAAGTCTATTCTTAGTTTTTAAACATGAAACAAAGTTCCTACAAAGCTCTATCTTTTAAAGTATTGCTAAGAAATCTTGTTATCAGTTTTATTTGTTTATCAAGCATTACCAATTAAATGATAAACATGATGCAACATGAAATGTAGTGCTATGAAAAAATTCTATGAGAAATCAAGTAATATTTTTATTTAAAGAAAGAGTGTACAAGTTGTGGCAAACTTATAAAATTGTGAAAGGTTTTGAAATACAAAAGTGATAAAAGAAGTCTTCCTAGTCAATTAGCTCTGACACTAATGACATGAATTCTTCACTAAGTGCTTTTAGAGATTTCTTTTGAGTAACTGATCCTTTTGGTGCTGGTGACTCATAAGAAGATCCCTTAAATTACCCCATGGTGGGATAAAGGCCTTAAAGTTAAGTAGTTTCCATTTTTTGAGTGCAAGTGTGGATGAGGTTTGGTAGGGTTTGTTTAGCATAAAATGGATGGGTTAGGTTATGACTAGGTTTGATTAGAGTGGTGAATATGGGAAGTAGGGTCTAGTTGCATAAGTTGCTCTTTTGGGCTTTTCTCTTCTTTTTTTATTTTTTGTTTTTTTTCATTTTTTTTAAAGAGCAGAAAGAGAAAGAGAAATAGGATACCCTTTTAGGTTTTCATCCTAAAGTCTCCATTTTTAACAGAATTAGAGTTTATAGGGTTGGGTAGGTCAACGCTGTCTATCTCGATTAAGATCTCTTTCAGAGAATACACATTTCACCATGTATGGCCCTTCCTAATTTGTGGTCCATTTTCTGTGAGCATTTTTGTGGATCGAAAAAATTTGTTTAAGTATTAAATCATATTCTCAAAATTGGCAAGGACAGACTTTTTTGTTATGGGCCCTTATTATCCACTTTTGATACAATTGGTAGTGACAAATGGCTTTAATTCTTTTCTGTTCAATGACATTGAATTGCTCATATCAGTTCTTAACCCATTTAGCTTCTTCAAGTTAGGATTCCATCAGGACTCTAAGTGAAAGGATATCAACTTCAATTGGCAAGATAGCCTTCATGTTGTAAACCAAAAAGAAGAGGGCGGTATTCGTGGAAGTTCGTACTACTATGTGATAGGCATGTAAGGCAAAAGGTAACTTCTCATACCAATCTTTATACCTCTTAGCCATCTTTTTAACTATCTTCTTGATACTCTTGTTGGCTACTTCAACTGCCCCATTCACTTTTGGGTAGTATGGATTAAAGTTTTGATGTTGAATCTTGAGCTGAGAGCACACCACTTACATCATTTTGTTTTTTAGGTTGCATGCATTATCAGTAATGATTTGTTCGAAAAGCCATATCTACAGATGATGTCCCTTTTCATAAATTTGCACATGATAGATCTGGTGACATTGGCATAAGAAGCTGTTTCTACCTACTTGGTGAAATAATCGGTTGTGACCAAAATAAAGTGATGCCTATTAGAAGCCTTAGGGGTAATTGTTCCTATCATGTCCATGGCCCATATAGAAAAAGGCCATGGAGCTTTCATAACATGTAGGGGTGTTGGTGGGATGTGGATTTTATCAGCATAAATTTGGCATTTGTGACACTTTCGAGCATAGTTAATGCAATCATTTCCTAAAGTCAACCAATAGTAGCCTAATCGCATGACTTGTCCTGCTATTTGGTGTCCATTGGCATGTGTACCTCAAATCCCTTCATGAATTTCTTTAAGTATTCTTTTGGCTTTAGACCCATCTAGGCATTAGGAGTAGCACCTGATTCCAGCCTTTCTTCTGTAAAATCCCACAATCTAAAATGAAGCTTGTGGCTAACCCTCAAAAGGTTCTTTATTAGTTTCAGTGGCATCTTTTGGGTATTATTGATCCTTAATGTACTGAAGGATGTCATGCTACCATGGCAAACCTTCTTTCTTTTTTCAACAATCTATCAATGTGCTAAGGCTATATAGATACTCATTTGAATAGGAGCAAAGTCTAATTCTTGATTAACAGTGAACATGGATGATAAAGTGGCCAAGACATCAGCAATTTAGTTCTCTTCTTGGGGTAGATGTTAAAAGCTGATATCATTAAACTCTTTCTTGAGTTCTAATATTAGATTCTTGTAATGGATTAGTTTAGCATCATGTGTTTGCCATTCTTCTTTTAATTGGTAAATAAAAAGGGCTAAATCTCTAAACGTTTGCAGTGTTCGAATGCCCCTTTCAATGGCTGCTTGGAGTCCCATGATGCAAGCATCATATTTAGTTATGTTATTGGTGCAATCAAAGTTCAATTTGGCTATGAAAGGGTAATGGTTTCCCTCAAATGAGATGAAAGTTGCCCAAATTCCATGCCTTAATGCATTCGAAGCTCCATCAAAATATATTTTCCATGATGACCCACACTTGATAGTGTTCTCTGCCTTAGATATCCATATCAAGTCTTCATCATAGAATTTGAAGTCTAAAGGCTAGTAGCTATCTATGGCTCAACTAGCCAAAAAGTCCACTATCACACTATCGTTAATGGCTTTCTAGTTTGCATACGCGATATCATACTCAAAAAGTAAAACTTGCCATCTAGTTAACCTTTAAACAAGGTAGGAGCTCCGCACAAATACTTAATGGGATTAAGGTTGGCAACTAGCCATGTGGTATGGTACAGCATGTATTGGCTTAACCTCTGTGCTATCTAAGCTAAAGCACAACTAAGTTTTTTTATGAATGAATAATTATTTTTATATTTTGTAAACTTTTTGCTCAAGTAATAGATAGCTTGTTCTTTCCTTCCTGATTTGTCATGTTGCCCTAATACATAACCCATTAACTTGCCAAAAACTGATAGATACAAGATTAATGATCGACTGGGCACTAGTGGCATAAGTATCAGAGGGTTCAAAAGATAATGTTTGATCTTATCAAAATACTTCTTGACATTTTTCATTCCATTCTCTAGGATTTTGTTTTTGGAGTAGCCAAAAGATTGGATCACATTTGTCTATAAACTGAGATATGAATCGAGTTATGTAGTTCAACCTTCCCAAAAAGCTTCTTACTTCTTTTTACGTTCAAGGTGGTGGCAGATTCTGAATGGCCTTGACCTTGTCAAGATCAACTTCTATTCCTTTTTAGCTCACAATGAAACCTAATAGTTTATTGAATGTGGCACTGAATGTGTATTTGGCACGATTTAGCTTAAGCTGGTATTTATAAAGCCTTTTGAAGAGTGTTCATAAATGGGCCACATGTTCACTCTCTTTTGGTGACTTGGTAATCATATTATCCACATAGACCTTAATTTCCTTATGCATGAGATCATGGAACAATGTTATCATCGCCCTTTGGTAGCTTGCCCCAGCGTTTTTTAGCCCAAAAGGCATCAATTTTAGCAAAAGTACCCCACACAGTTATGAATGTGGTCTTTTCTATGTCTTCATTGGCCATTTTCATTTGGTTATAGCCCAAAAACCTATCCATGAACGAAAATAATACGTTTTTGGCAATGTCGTCTACTAAGGTATCGATGTGAGGCAAGAAAAGTTATCCTTAGGACTGGCTCGGTTCAAGTCTCTATAGTCGATGCACATTCGCACTTTACTATTTTTCTTAAGAACTGGGACTATATTGGCTACCCATTAAGGATATTTGGCTACCTTGAGAAATCCTGCTTCAAATTGCTTATTCACTTCTTCTTTGATCTTTAGAAGCATTTTAGGTTTTATGCTTCTAAGCTTTTGTTGTATAGGCTTACACTGAAGTTTAAGGGGAAGTTTATAAACCACAATAATGGTATCTAATCCGAGCATGTCTTGATAGGACCAAGCAAACACATATCGATATTTTTAAAGGAGACTTATTAATTTAGCTCGACTTGATGGCTTTATGGAGGTTCTGATTTTGGCTTCTTTTGGGTTTTCTTCTATTCCAAGGTTTATGGCTTCAGTAGATTCTTCATAAGGTAATATTTATTTTTCTTCCTATTCAACTAGTCTTAATAGGTCAGGAGTATGGGGTTCTTTTCAGGGTCCTCTTCAGATTTCACTTCACCAGTATAGATTGGTTCCTGAAAATCAATTTCTAAAGTTTCAGTTTGAACATTCATGTCACCTTCATTGGGCTACCTAAAAATATGGAAAGGACCAACATAGGTGGAACAAGATATAAAGAAAAGTCAAGGGTCGGCAAGAATTATGAACATAAAAGATCAATACAATTGACATCTTTGGATTGTTAATTGTATTGATGGAGACATCCTCGAATGCTTTCTTTAATATGAGCACAGCTCTAGCAGAGCCAGTATTTTCATGTCCCCTAAAGTGAAAACTTTCCCGAAGTGGTAGGAATATTATTGGTTCATCCTCCATGTCTTGTCTTGACAAACAAGCCATTCTCTTCTTACAGTTCTTTTGAGCTTGCTTTTTTTTCTACTATGCGTTGGGCTTGAATCCCAACCTTTTTTTGTTAATTTGGTTGACGACTTTCAAAGCTTTAGCAACTCTTTGAAGGCATTTTTTTAGTCCTTTTTCTAGCCTGGCCACCGTTGTTAATAGTCAACTTTAAACCCATGTAAGTACTCTCAATAGGTGGGGCTGAACTATTAGCAACCCTTCCTTGATATAAATAGCTTTGACAAACTCAAAGGATTGGAAAGAGGATTTTGGAATATCTTCATCAGGTTTGACATATGGGGCATCAGTTGATGTACTAGCAATGATATATTTTTCTTTTCCGATGCTGACAACTTTGTTTTCGAGGATAAACTTTAATTTTTGGTGAAAAGATGATGGTAGTACCCTAGCAAAATGAATCCAAGCCTTCCTAATGGGTATTTATGTGATAAAGCAATGTCTATCACATGGAAGTTAACTTGATAAGTACATGGGTCGATTTGGAGTGGAATGGTGATGTTTCCTATAGTTTTCCAACAAGTTTTATTAAACGCTCACACAATCATATGTCTATTTTGGATATGAGATGCATCGATGGGCTTGTTCAAGCATGACATAGGCATTACATTTAAAGTTGACCCGTTATCAATAAGCCCATTGGGTAACTAGTGCCTGTACAATAAGCGATGATATGAAAGGCTTTGTAGTTTCCTCTCCCTCCGAGTGGGATTTCATCATCACTAAAAGATATGTAATTATCGACAGTGATGTTGCACTAAGCGATCCAACTAACCTATAAAAATGTCAGAAGGGACATAAGCCTTATTTAAAACTTTAAGAAGGGCATTCCTATAAACTTCAGAATTTAATAGCCATGACAACATGGATATCTTGGCGGGTTGTTTGTTCAACTAATCAACGATGTTGTATTCTCATTTACTGGCTTTTTGAAGGCCAACAAATTTTAGTTTTTTTATTTTATATTTTGGTGCTTAAAGAACGATCTAGTATTCTCTTGCTAAGTTTCACTTCTAGATGCTGCTGGGGCATAACATCTGCCACTTTGAGCTAAATGACTCATTGATGAAAGGTCTACGCTAGCTGTTTATTGATTAGATTCCCCGATGATTAAGGTTTTGTTTTCACAATTCCAAGGAATTGGCTTATCATCTTTATAAGGGAAATGAGATGGAAGTTGAATGATCATCCTTGAATAGGCTGGACAAGGGTGGGTTTGGCTCTTAGTTAGTTATCGCACAAGATCAATGGCCTTCCAACAGCGTAAGTAGGATTGCCTTCTTATTCTATAATGTTAATAGACAGTGTTGCATTTGTTGACTCACTGTGTGGGCTTTGCTTTTTGTTATAGAATACGATGCTACCCTTATTCATCATCATTTGAGCCATAGTGCAAAACTCTTTGCATGTTTGAAGAGTATAGCCATAAACAGTATGGAAATAACATAAGTCATCAATTTTTTCCTCTATCTTCTAAATTGTATCAAGTAGCTTAGCTTGCACTAGGATTTGCTAAATCAAATTCATTGGCATTCTAACTTCTTTTATGTTTTCTACAATCTCATAGTTTTCTTCCATGACCATTCTCTATAGGTTTAACTTGGCTCGAGTTTGAGACAAACTGGCTTCAGTGATAAATTTTGATTGCTGACTACCCTTCATTGTTCCTTTCTTTTTGTCTTTGTAGATATTTGTTCTACCTGATCCATTTTTTATTTCATCATCGATCATCCCATAGAGTCTGACCACATCCACGAAGTTCTTCGGGAAGTTTTCTACTACCTGTTCATAATAAAAGACTTGCAATGTGCTAATGAATCTAACAATCATCTCTTTTTTTATTAGTAAGCAATGAATCTAGCCAGCTTCCTCTATCCATCTTGCAACATACTACTTAAAACTTTCATTAGATCTCTTTTTCATGCTCATAAGAAATAGATAGCTTAAGATCCTATAATTGGTAGGTCTCTCCTCGTTAGTGGCATTAATAGATGGGTTATTGTGTCTATCCCACTCATCGTAAAACTTAATCTCAAACCGATTGATTATCCCTTAGACCATTTTCAAGAATGATGGACAATATTGTAAATCATGTTCTTGATTGTAGTGGTAATAGGATGTATCAATAGTATTTTTATCATCTATCACTAGCTTTCATAAAAGCTTACCGGACTTGCTTTTTGGGGCTTTGACTTTTCTAATGCTTTTTTTAACCCAACAACCTTTCCCATCGATTATCATATTTACTCTCAGTTCAACATCATTAAGGAGTGGATTAGCCCCAACATTGGTCTAGGACCCTACTTGATCTTGATCACTCATTTTTCTAGTAGACCCTGCACTTTTTCTTTTAAACGAAATGCAGTTCTTAATGGAATGGCCTTGCGCTCTAGCATGGTATTCACAATAAGGGTTCTCATCATACCATCTGGGGTACGATGGTGATCTTAGGCACGATGGTGATCTTGGGTTTGTGAATACTAGGGCCACTAGTTTACTCATCAATAAGCGAGAGCAAATCTCTTTATAAAAGTAAGGGAGTGGTTTAAAATGTTCCCTTTCTCGAAATGCTTGTTGGTTATTTAGAGCTTTTGCATTGTGCATATTATAAAGCTATGCATTCTGGGCTATATTTTGAACGAGATTTAGTGCAAAGCTCGTTGTAAGAACCAAGATGGTGGCATAAACTACTGACAGTGTTGATGAGTAAGGAGTAAGATCTGTATTCAACATGCTTCGGAGGTACATAGGCTGGCCTGGATGTAGACGTTGATTAAACCTGGCCCGATTTTCATCAACAACATTCACCTTTTTCTCCTCACCATTATTTATTATCTTTTTCATAGATCTAGATGTCTCCTCAATGGATATCCTATCGCTTTTGATGATGTTCTCAAACATTTCACTTGATATAATCATATCGGTAAAAGTTTTCACCGCACTTCTTACCAGCCTTTCATAGTAAAGAGCTCGTAGGGTGCCAATAAACATGCTTGTTATTTTTTTTTTGTTAGAGAAAGAAGAACATGAGCTACCTCATCTCTCTATCTCTAAGCAAACTATCTAAAGCTCTGGGAAGATTTATTTTCCATGTTCATGAAAGAGAAGTGATCTAGAGCCTAATCAGACACATGCTTATACTATTAAAAGAATGCACCTGCTAAATCCACCCATGTTTGAATTCTTATAAGATAGAGCCCTATATACCACTGGAGAGCTACTCCAATCAGACTATCCTAGAAGCAATGGATCAATGGCTTTTTATTTTTTTCATGCCCTTTTATGCAAAGATGGGTAGTAGGGTTGGTAGTTCTATTGCATTTTTCAAAATTAGGTACCTTGAACATAAGCGGGATAACGAGACTCAAAACTAGCCTAATGATTTTGCATCTACAATTCTAAACTTGTTGCTTTCTTCTATAGCTCGAAGATGCTTCTCTAGTGATTGATACTTGTCCAAATCCTTATCATTTTCTAAAGGCCTTTTTGTTTTCTCTTGCTCCATTTTTTCATCAAGGTCCAAGAATATAGGCCTAGTCGATGAAGAGCTTGTACCTTAAAATCTTTGAATTAAGTGGGATGTTGTCACAGGATTGATGTAAATGAATGGCTGAGTTGGTGAGTTGTTTATCGTTAGAGGATGTTGCCTATGTAACACCCCTTTCTAAGCATTGGAGATCGTAGTACCACCATTCAGATTGCTTTCAAGATTGGCCAAATCTTTTCTCGCCTTAACTGTACTTGTTTACCTTTTTTTCCTTCAATGCAACAAACAATAGCTTGATTAGCTTGACAATCTAAGCTTGAAGTTCCTAGTTTTCACATAGTAATTGCTCTTAGGACTCTCTATACATGAGTTTGAGTCTTTCCATGCAGGCCTGATGATCATTTTCCATTGGTCTTCGATGATTATGAGTGTCATATCGATGGTGAGCTGTATGTTCTATCTTTTAGATCACCTTCACTTTAAATTATTTCTGGATTAGGCTTTAATGATACGTTCATGCATATGTTTGATGCAATGAGAATGAATATGCAATCATGAAAATAAATGAATGAATAAAACTATAAAAAAAAGATTAGGTTAGTCATGTAAATGCTAAAAGGATAATTGGATTGAGGGGTAGCTCTACCTATAGCATTTTCCATTAAAGTAACAAAATGTCCTATTTACATATGAGTACATTTGAAAATGCCTGACACGGTTACATTACCTAATTACATGGTCCAAGAAATACAACAAATCTTGCTTATGGGCTTCAGTGGGTAAGATATCATGTGTCAGGGATCAAACTACATCCATCATGTTTTTGGCCTCTAACTAAGCTGCTTGAATTTGCTCTGTGAGATAGGGATGATGGTCTTGATAGTTTTGGCATGCATGATCAACCATTTAAAGCCATTCTTGTTCCCATTGTTCAGAGGCTTTCACCAGTGCATCGACTTGGTCTTGGTGAGCTTGAAAAGAATGCTCTAAATCTTGAATTTGAGTGTCAAAGCTTTATTTTTAGCTTGGCTTACTCTCAAATCCCAGACTCGAGCTTCTAAGAGTTCATTCTTTCTTTGACAAGTTGATGTAAGAGCGTGGGTTTTAACAAGCTTATCCTTATTGACCCTAGCAGCTTCTATCTGTTGGTGTAGTTTCTTCTCAAAAGTAGTAATATTTGTCCTCTATTCGGCCGATGACTTTCCAAGTTTTCAAGACTTGCTTACTTTGTTAAAAGCCACATAGTTTTTTTTCAAACTTTCAAGGTCTTTCTTAAGGTGATTTTTCTCCTTAATAGCCTTGTTCATCTCGCCATTCCTAAGGTAGAGGTCTATTTTTAATTAACTATTTTCCTCCTTTAATCGAGTAACCTCTTTGGCAAAGGTTGCCCATTCTTGTTCGAGCTCTCGTTTAAGCAATTCAACTTCAGAGGGAATTCATCAACTGACATTTATGATGTCTTTATACTAGACAAGGGCGTGATGTCATTAATTTTGTAGACCATACATTAATCACATCTTATGGTTATACTACTTCTTTTCCAATACCTTTCCATATAGTGGGTTTGTTTCCATGCATGAAAGGCTAGTTGGACATTCGATTTGTAATCGGGCTCACCATAGTCGAAATCCCACAACTTTAAGTTTTGGATGAAGGGGATGAACTAATGACACCATAACTATTGAAGGGCTAAAACAGGGGTGTAGCTAGTACTTCCCTATAATCCTATGAATGACATGTAGCTGTAATTTTTACACTAGTACATGACCGTCTGTGGGAGAAAGCAAAAGGCCTTCCATGTTACCTTCTCTCCCTTGAAGTTCTAGAATTTTTAGACCTATTGCTCTTTAGATTTGTCTTGAGGCTATTCCTTCTCAAGTACTTTAGAGATAGGGTTAAACCTGGGTAAAAAGCAGTGTGATGTCCTACTTTTTTTCAAGCCAAAGTGATGGATGAGCCAAATTTGAAAGTGCAGTGCACACCAGATGAAATGGCCCGGACCTATTTTTTACAAAAATTAAGAGCTTGAATAATTTAGTAATAATGGCTAGGGCAGGATTGATGTTGCAGCATAAATAAGAAAAGACATTTACTACCGTAGCTTTAACATAGCCTAATTACTTGGGGAATAAAAATAGACCATATATCGTCAAAGCGTAGATACCTTGAATTTTTTGGATGTCAATGGTACTTGCCATCACTTCTTTCAAACTAGCCCATGAGATGCATTCATTATTCCCTTCTGTTTGTATTTGACTCTCAATCTAAGACTTCATTACCCTGAGGATTTGAGCCAATCTTTTCTTGAAGGTTGAAGGATTCAATGCTTTGTGTTGATGCAACAATGGAGATGCTAAGAAGGAATCCTGTAAAAGAACAAAGATGACAGAGGCCCAAAGTTTGCTCCGGGGGGACACTTTGATGCTTAAGTCAGTAAAGATATTATGATCGAAGAATAAAGAGAGAATGAGAGCATTCTAAGAGCTCATAACTCAGAAGTGCTGATGCTACTCCTTTATATAGGCCTTGATAAGAGTTTTGCCTGATTTGAAACTCTTGGGCAAGTAAAGGTTGCATGATTATCAAACTTATTGAGCTTGAATTTTTAAACTCTTGGGTGAGTAGAGGTTACATGATTATCAAACTCATAGAGCCTGAGGTTATCCAATTATCCTTCAAGGCCTACTCCTTATTGAAATTGTATTTAGAGATAGAGTTGGTGAAGGGATATAACAATTACCCCCAGGGCTGTGGGCGGTTATAAAGTGATCGTTCACAAACCAAAAATAATGTTTATCGAGAAAATAGCGATCTGAGAGAACTTAGGTCACCTCTAAAATATAGAGTAAAGATAATTATGAGAAGCAAATACATATGTTACCAATGATTGGTTTTTATTAGTTATGCCGATCTAATGATAACTAGCGGACTGGTGGTGTGGTCACCATATGAATGGCGAGCAAAAAAAGTAGGAGAGTATGTTTTTTTTTTAATTTCAAATGTTGTACCATGCATTAAATGCAGACCAAGAAAAACAAGACACGTGGCGGTGGCTGCAGATTGTATGCCCCTTTTGTGAAATGGTAGGTCCTTTCCCTATAAATAACCCTAAAAGAGACTTTTTTATAATAGTGAAAAAAGAAAAAAAAAATTTACCATGCAACAGCTTATGCATTTGAAGCCTTCATTGTTTTCGGCAAAGATCAAGTGAAGTTAAGAGCATATTTCCTGGGTAAGAATCTTATTCCTATTGCTTTTATAGGAAAAGTTTTTGTTTGAGTTATGAGTTAAGGGTACGCAAAAAATTCAATTTCTATTGAAATCGGTAGGAAGAAAAGGAAATCTCGAGGTAAAGAGTAGAGAAATAGTGAGGCAATTATTCATAGTGGAGAACATTCAAATTGGTGAGGGTAGCGAATGTCCCTACATCATGGTGGAAGAAAGAAGAGTTTGAGAGGAGGTGCAAGGTATGAATGGAATAGAGAGGGTGAATGAAGAACAAGGCTAATCTTTAGTTAAAAGAAGTCAAGAAGAAAGAGAGGGAGCACAGCTGGGGTCAACATAGATAGACACCAGCATGGCAGATTCATATACCGTGATGACCAATATGGCTATCGTGAAAGACATATTGATAGATCATGATTTTGATTTTGGGTGGTTTGAATTGTCAAACCCAACTTTTGGGTGACCCGTGATAAGGGTTGAAGGGAATAGTGTACCATTTACTTACATATCTTTAAAAGCGAATTTCACCTTCCCTTATAATCATTTTTCCATGAGGTTTTGAATCGATATGGTATATCTCCTAACCAATTGAAATCAAATGCATGGATGATGCTGGTAACATATTTCCTAGCATGAAAAGAGAAAGGTTGGGACCCAGAAGTGGAAGTTACTAGACATCTATTTTTGTTGAAGAGGTAGGACAAGTGCTAGTACTACCTACAGTCAGCCACTAAGAAGATGATCACAGATATTCCATCCAATGCCTATGTAGCCAATAAGCAATTCTTTTTCATACAAAAGCACTCCACTAAAGAGTAAGGCTTCCCTATGGAATAGAGTTCCTGCTTGCCAATAAGCAATTTGAAGGTTGACATAAATGCGCTGAAACAGAAGCAAAGGAATATTTTCATGGTCGTCAATTTAGATGTAGCGATTACTTGACTTCAAGAAAAATTCAAGAGCACTATTTAGGAGTCAACCCTGCCAACTGTCAAAGCAAAATGATCACCCTACCAGAAGAAAGAGTAAAAGATGTTTGATAACAAAAGGTGAGGTACTTTGCTTGATGTACATCTAGGGGATATTTTATATTCTAACATGATTTCCTATTTTACAAATGTTCAATCTTCTTTGAGATTGCCATAGCAGGTGATTACCATACTTGGGTCACCATAATATGGGAAAGGTCTCTCTAGATCGCCTGAGGTGAAAGGGGTGAATGTAGAGGGATAGCTAGGAGAAATATTGGAATAAGCTACGAAAGTGGCAGTTGCATCACCTAGAGAGAATACATGCTGGCAATATGTGTTGTAGAAAACTTAGTATTCTTAACTTAATTCTCGATTTGCTTTTGTAGGTATGGATCCTACAACTCATGTTGTATTGGTTGCCCATGAAGCGAGTTGAGTTGTAGCTACCCAAGAGAAGAGAAAGGGGAAAAGAAAAGTATAAGAAAACCAAGAAGAGCAATTGGTATAAAAAAAGAAAATGTAAAGTCTACGTCTGTAAGTACAATAGAGGCAAGGGCCGTTTTGGTTAACCTAACTGCAACTATTGAGGTAACTATTGTTGCTGTTAGCCAAGCAAAAGCTACCCTCGGTGCTAAGGTATTTGCTTGCCCTCCAACTCTGACTACTATGCCCCCTAAGTTTTCTTCTAAGGTTCTGGACCATCATCCTTGGAGGAATAACCTCAAACTCAAAAATGGTATACTGAGTAATAATCTGATAGCTTGCAGGTGGGGAAATAAGGTTGTTTTGCCAGTCGACATGAAGTACTTGGCGACGAGGAACTTGGTTGCTAATCTGGAATCCACTATAGCTTGTATAGTGGAGGTAAATTTATGGTTGCCTTTGATTATGATATCTTTACTTAGATGTATTTGTCTAGCTCCTATGTGGTACAAGTTTTGCACACCCAAGTGGCGATCACTTGTCAAATGCAAGATATATCTACAGCTCATGATAATGCTCATAAAGAGGTGACAGCGAGCAAGGAAAGGGTGAGTTGATTAAAGGTGAAAGTAAATAAGCTGGCCAAGGAGAAAGGAATAGCTGAAGATCATGCCAAGAAAGTTAAAGAGGAATCCACAAAGTTAAAAATGGACTCCGAGGAGATGAAAACAAAGCTTGAATTAGTGAACACGAAAATGGAAAAACTCTCCAAAGATTTAGAAGAGTCTTGACAGGCTTATGCAACACATGATTTTGAGTTAATATATACGATGGCCAAGATCTCCAAGCTGGAGATGCAGGTGGTGGGTCTAAAGACTTGCCTATAAAAAGAGCTTTAATCTTGTAAAGATGCCTTGATAAACTAGATGATAGCTTGTGGTGGTGAGCATCGCCAAAGTGCTTGCATGGTGTGCAGTTCTCAAGGGCTTGGTAGATTTAAGGGATATTAAGTTTACATAACTTACTGCCTCACCCCAAGATTTTAACGTGTTGATGCCATCACAATAAAAAGTGAAAGAGAGGCATGTCGTAAATTCTGCCTTTGTGGCTTCCACCACAAATGAATCTGAAGATTCCAGTGAGGATGGAGAGTAAGGGGTCTAGCTACTTCCTGTTAGGATTTTTTATAACAACAAACTATATATATATATTTGATTGTAACTATTATTGGCAATGAAATTTTTTGAATGATATTTTTGGAAGAAATAAGTATTGAAGTTACATCGAATGTTTGAATCGCATTAAGCGTAGATACTAAAAAAATCACATTTTTTATTAGGTTCGACCATGAGAGGTCGAAAGGACCATGAGAGGTCGATGGGACCATAGGAGGTCAATGGGATCATAAAAGGTCGATGGGATTGTAAGAGGTCAATGAGACTCTGAGGTTAATGGGCCCATAAGAGGTCAATGGGACCGTGAAAGGTTAATTAGACCATTAGTGGTCGATGGGACCACGAAAGGTCGATGGGACCATAAGAGGTCGATAGGAAGCTTTTAAAATAGTAATCTCAAAAAACTTTATTTCGAGAAAAAAATGCTTATACAAAGTATTTTTTGAGATGGATGGTATTCCATGTGTTAGGTAAATACTTTCCTGTCATGTCCATTAGTTGGTAAGCTTCGAACCCTATCACTTTTGCAATGTGATATGGTCCTTCCTAATTTGAAGATAGCTTATTTCTTTCTCCTGCTGGTTGACTCGCCTCATAATTTTTTAAAACTAGGTCACCCACCTGAAATTATTTATGTTTCACTCTTCTATTGTAGTATCTGGATACTTGCTGTAATCTGATCGCCATATGTACAGTGGAATCTTCTCTATTTTCTTTAAGTAGGTCCAAATTTGCCTTAAGAGAGGTTTCATTTAGTGTTGGATCTGTAAAGGTTGTTCAGATGCTGTGAACCGTAATTTTTATAGGAATAATAGCTTTTTGGCTGTATACCAGGTTGAATGGTGTGGCTCCAGTTACTTGACATTCTATGGTTCTTATAGCCCATAATATTTTGGGTGTTTCTTTTGCCCATGCACCTTTTAAGTCATCCAGTTTCTTTTTAAGTGGATGGAGTATGTTTTTATTCATAGCCTTTACTTGATCGTTGGATTGTGGATATGCCACTGAACTGTGTATAAGGTTGATATGGAATCTTGAGCAGAAATTCTTTTGTTTATCAGTCGATAATTGCTTTCCATTATTTGGTATAATAACATCGGGTATGCCACATCATTGAATAAAGTTCTTTATAGTTCTAGCCGTTATCATGGCTGTAGGTTCAGCTTCAACATATTTGGAAAAGTAGTCGTAGGCAACAACGAAAAATTTACATTATTTAGTAGAAAGGGGAAATGGTTCTAAAATATCAATGCCCCATACATAAAAGGGCCAGGGACTAAAATTTTTTTAAGCATTTCTGTAGGTTGTCATGAGATTTTCGCAAACCATTAGCACTTATCACAATTTCAAACTAAGTTAGCGGCATTTTTCCTCACTATTGGCCAAAAAAATCCTTACTGTAAGGCCTTTTGTGCTATTGCTTTTCCTCCTAAGTGATTTCCATAAATGCCTTTGTGGATTTCCCTTAACACATAATATGCTTCATTGGTGCTAAGACATCTGAGTAAAGGGTAAGCGAAGGATTTTTTGTATAATACCATCGATTAATGCATACCTGGATGTCTTTTTCTCAAGTCACTTTTTATGTAGAGGGTTGTTTGGCACAATGTTTTCTTGTAAGAAGTATTTTATTTCTTTTATCCAGTTATTCCCATCATCTGTGTTAATTTTGTAGATATGCCGATCATAAGCTGGTAATCCAAATCTCCAAAGTGTTTGCCATTTTAGATATTGCATAAGCTTTACAATTTTGTTCAAAAGGTATTCTTTCAAATGTGATATAGTCAATTGCTCTAGCGAACCATGAAACCATGTGATGGTACTTATCTAAGTTTGATCCTTCATTTCATATTCCGTATTAATATGGTTTGCTACTAACTGAGAATTAATATAAACCTTTAGGAATGTGGCATTTAGATTTTTAGCCGATTCAATTCCAGCTATCAATGCTTCATATTCCGCTGCATTATTTGAGACTGCAAACTGAAAGGATAAAGCGTAATGCCATTCATGGCCATTGGGGTCGACGAAAAGGAACTAGCTTATGATTTCTCTTTTCCTAATGACCCATCAGCATAAAGTTCCCAAAAGCCTTTTAGTAAGTAAGCATACCTTTTTACTTGTTTCTACTAGTGAGGGTATTTCTTTAACGATTCTCAACGATTCAGTAGTATATGAGAAGAAGCATTCAATGATTAAATCTGCTAGCGCCTGTGCTTTAATTATCCTTCTTAGGCTATAAGTTAACCGAATTTCTCCTAACTCTACACTCTATCAGATCATCCTTCCAGTTGAGTCAACTTTTTATAGTATATCCTTTATGGGGTAGTTGGTGAGTAACGTGATCGGATATGCTTGGAAATATTATTGAAGTTTTCTAACAGCTATAATAAGTGCATAAATGAGCTTTTCAGTCTTAGTATAATTGATCTCGCCAGCTTGGAGAGCCTTGCTGACATAATAAACTAGTCGTTGGGTTCCTTCTTCTTCTGTTACTAAGATGGCTGCCACCATTTCATCTGATACAGCCAAGTATATGAACAAGCATACACTAGGTTTATCGCTAGTTAACAATGGTGGTGTGCTAAGGTAGTGTTTCAATTCTTCAAATGTCGTCTGGCATTCTTTTATCCTTTTATAGAAAGTGGCTGCCCTTAGTAATTTGAAGAAAGGCTGACATCTATCAGCAAGCTTTGAAATAAAGCGATTAAGCGCGATGACCTTTCTTATTAGTCACTATATATCTTTTGTTGACTTAGAAGGTGTCATGTCTAATATAGCTTTTATTTTTTTTGGGTTGGCCTTAATTTCTCTGGATGAGACCATGAAACCTAGGAACTTGCTAGCGGCAGATTTAGTTTCATATTGTATCTTTGTACGACTACAAAAGTTTCCCTTCAATCAATTATATATTGTTCAATCAATGGGCTTTTTATGAGCATATCATCAACGTACACTTCCATGGATTGTCTAATCTGATTTTTAAAAATTTTGTTAACCAAACGTTGATACATAGCTCTTGTATTTTGAAGTCCAAAAGGAATAACTTTATAGCAAAAAATACTATCCTCTGTAATGAATGACATTTTTGGCTTCATCATGAGGATTCATCCTTATTTGATTATACCCAAAAAATGTATCCGTGAAAAAAAGAAACTAATGGCCCTCTGAAGAGTCGACAAGGCGATCTATTATTGGTAAAGGAAAGCAATCTTTGGGGTAAGTTTTATTAAGATCAATGAAGTCAACGCACATTCTCCATTTTTGTAGTTGATTTTTTAACCATTACTACATTGGCCAGCCACTCAGGGTACATCACCTTCTGTATATATCCGGCGACCAAAAGTTTATTCATTTTTTCTCTGATTGCCCAAATTTGCTTTGGAGCAAATCTTCTTTTTTCCTGTTTGATTGGTTTAGTTGCAGGGTTGAGATTTAGCGTATGCATGATTACCTTCGTGTCTATGCCTGGCATTCTGCAGCTGACCAGGCAAAAACATCTGTGTGGAGTCATAACAAATTTATTAGATCATTTATAGCTTTTGGTTATAGTGAACTCCCAATCATCATGAATAAATCAAGATCTAGCAGGTTCAGGGAAATTACTGATATTTCTTTTGCGAGCTCAAGTTTTGGATAGCAAAAATCATCCCAGATGTCTAGACTTTTGAAGGTTAAATTGCTGGGGTTGGCTAATGTTATTGTATTGAAGGACAATGTGTTTTCCATCAAAGCTTTTGTGCACTCATCAGATGTGTTATGGGCTTTCTTCATCATCTCTATAGACATTAATTAGTAGCGTCAGGCAATCGCCTGATTAACCTTCATAAATCCTACTCTGGTTGATGTAGGAAACTTCACAGTGAGACAATATATAGCTGTAATCAGCTTTTATTTTTTCATGGTAGATCACCCAAGAATAACATTATAAGTGGATGGCTAGTCAACTACTAGGAATTCTACCATTACTGTGGTTGCGTGTTCTCCATCTCCAAGAATGATTGGCAAAGTAATGGAACCTTTCACTAGTATAGGTTGGTTGGTGAACCCATATATTAGTAATGAAGGATGAAGGTCGCTGTCCTCATAGCCCATCCTTTGAAAGGCATCCTATTAGAGAATTTCTACCGCACTACCATTATCTAATAGAATTTGGTTAATGTGATAATTCCCTACGATGGTTGATACTATGATCAGATCTTTGCCATTATCAGTGACCAACTCATCATTATTGTCACTGAATGTTACCCTCTAGCTATCTTGTTTCATTTTCTTTGGGGGTGTATCTATTGCCATCATGGACCATAGGTGTGATTTTCTCTTGCATTTATTGCTCGCCTA
>JBBYHO010279977.1:0-46493 GCA_038382025.1 Adansonia gregorii | reverse complement strand
ACTTTCATAAAAAGAAACTAACTTTGGCTTAGCATATAGCACACACAAACCATATTGTTCAAAATAACCCTTTGTATTCGTAGCTTTTCCAACAACCATCCAAAATATCTTTAAAATCTTTATTTCCTTTTTTTTCCATCATCAAACTCCACTCCACCCATAACATCATCAAAAAGCTCAATTTTGCTATCCCTTGCCGATCTATAGCAAGTTAAGAAGAAAAGAAAGCCAAAAACTAAAAATTTAGAAAAATCATAAGAGCCTAAAAATTGCAGCTTTGAGTCAAGGAAGAAAAAGAGTTTCACAAGCTATGTTGTTATATTTTTTACACTTTCATCTTCATTTTTTTACATATGCATATATCTCATGCCATTTTAGTTAACCAGTCCTCATGAAAACTATAACTTTCACAGGAAAGCATGTATCTTTGAGCTTGTTTTGATCAATTTTATTAATAAAATGCTTGGGATTTGCTTAGGTGCTTAAAAATCATACTTTCATTGGTTATCTTAAAACAGACACTGCTCCATTGATTTTTTATATTCTTCATTAATATTTATGTATAAAACTTGATGATGCATTGTTATCTCAAGCTGTTTTAATGCTTCCTTGAGCTTGATAATGTTTGGTGTTAGCTTAATGGCATAAAATATCATGTCTTTGAGGGTGTAAAAGTGTTTCTACATTTACTTTAGATCTTGAACACATTTTCTCACATGTTCATACCATCTTTTATGTTGGCATAAGCATTATCTTATTAGTTCATGCATTTCCCTACATTTCATGCATATTTAATATGTTTTATGCTATAAGGATGTTGCCTTTTTCTTATTCAAGCATATGATTGTCATTGATGCTCCGTTTACATGCTTTACATGATTAAAAATGGTTTCTTGATGCCTTTATTTGATGTTTGTCTACTAAAAAACCTATTTTTTAAAAAACCTCATGTTAAATCTATGTTACCTCTAATAAATAAAGAATAACATAGGTTTAATGTTTTCACTAAATTAGTCCTCCAATCTTTAGGATAAATCAAGCTATTTTTCTTTTGATTCATGGTGAAATAAGGTTAAAAACTCTTTTTCCACAATAAAATAACTTTTTTACTTGTTTTAAAGAGTTTATGCCTTAAACTTTAGTTTAATACCCTTGTTGCTGACATGGTTAATGGGCTATTTCATTGTCTAAAGTGCTTTAAGATGAACTCATGAAGCCTATGTCATTCACCTTTCTATCATAGATGTTTACATGTTCGTGGCTTAAGTTCAATCCCAAAAACCCTAAAAAAACCTAAAAAATACTCATCAATTTTTACTTGACAACACTATAATCCCAACTTGAAAATCATTTTTGAGCTTTAAAACATTTTCCTAGAATCTTTTGATATTTTTCATGAAAAGCCATCAAATTGTCTTTCCAATGGAATATTGTATGCCCTCGAATCACTCTAGATGAGGAGGTTATGATTTTTTCAAATTAAGGCTATCTAGAACCCTTAGAATCAATGACTTATATTCTGTTTAGGCAATTTGGACCCACCAAATGATTTTTTTTTAATTCTAAAATATTTTTCCCAAAAATTTTGTGAAAGTTTCTTTCTAAAAAGGTATTGTTTACAATCTAACAATTATGTATAAGTCAAGAATGATTTTTCAAATTTTACTACACCTTTTCCCTTACATATGCTGTCAAAATCCAACTTCAAAACTTATTTCCACCTAGAAAACAATTTTTTAGGATTTTTAAAATATTTTTATATTAAACTTTGTTAAATCATCTTTCTGATGGTACTTTGCTTAACCCTTGAAATCTCTTAATTTGCTCAGAATAAATTTGAGAAATGCAATAGCTTGATGTTGTCCTCTACTTTTAAACTTAGGAAAATTAAATTTTCTCGAACCATCATTTTGAGAGGTTTGAATGTCTGAAATGCATTCGATTAACTCCTTATGAACCCACGAGACTTAAATAAAGGCCAAACAAAAATCAATTTTATCTTTCAGTTATATCATCAAATTTAATTTTAAAATACCTATCTTCACTAAATATTTCATTTTTAAAAAATTTTATAACTCTTGACCATGGGGGATACTCCACCCTTGCCTTTCTAAGGGGATACTCAACCTTGTTTCTTACTTGAAAACCTAAATTTTCTCTCTCTCAAACATCATCGGGCCTTTTAACCAAAACTTCATTGTAAAAAGATGAAAATATTTGCCATTAGGGATACTTCAACCTTGCTTTTCACTAAAAGCAAAATCCTTCTTTCTCTCATACATCCCCTAGCCTTTTAATTGAAAATCCCATTTCCATACCTCAGATAACCATTGAGTCAAATGCTCCTCAAAATTATCATTTCAGTTATTCCTTAATAATTGAAGATAATTATGAGATACATTCATACCATCCCTCTTTTTTAATACTATCGTGTGTTTATTTTTATGCCAAATTATTATACTTATTTTTGTTTTACGAACACATTTCCCTTTTATGGTTTCCATTGTGCCTTCATATTTCCAAATCAGCAATGTTTCGTGATGATATCTCTCTAGTGCTTGACCTGAAATATCTGATTTTTCAAAATTAAATTTGGAAATCATCTTCATAAAAAATCTTTATGTCCCCTACATCTCTGGGGTGCATCTGTAATTTAAAATTTTCCTTAAAACCCAAGTTTATAATTTTCATGCAAAATTTATACATCAAAAGGGGATTACATTAAAATCATGATAAGATAAAATCGAAGAAATCAAAACCAGTGAAAGACATGACTAGTGGGTACCAATTTTAGATGTCGTAGGGCTGCTAATCTTTTTTCAAACATAACCAACTCCCAAACCTAACCAATGAGTCTTTGGACCTTATAAACCCTAAAATAGATGTTTTAAGTTTTGTAATTCTGAACATTGTTTTCAATAGGCATCTAGTCATGCCTAGCCCAAAGTGATCAGTTATGACTCCAAGTCTTTAGCCACTTCATGGTGTCCATCCTAGATTGGTTATTAAGCGATTTGTCTGATAGTCCTCCCATTGTCATCATCTCATCATGCCTAATTCAAATACTAATCAAAAGATAACCCAAAGGTGACAATCACAACAATATGATTCCTCTTCCCTCTTTCTAAGTCACGTGTGTCACCATTCGAGTTATTTTGGCTAGGGCATGGTACCGGGTGAGGGAACATCATGACATAAGTGACATTGAAGACATATGTTGAGTGTTCATATCAATGGTTAATTAGATTAAAGTCCTTGGCCAAAGTAAAATGAGCTATAAGGAATAGCTCTTCATAGATCTATGATTATTAGCCATGAGTTATAATAACTAATATAGATAGAGATTTGGGTAAATACTACACCATGCTTATCTTCTATCTAGGATATATGGTGAAGGGGTTGTATTACACTGAGAGGCTAGTTATTGTAAAGTTTCTTTAAAGTTACTTTGACTTCTTTAACATTTGGGTGGTCATGATGTGTTACTAGATCTCGTTCTTTATCTATGAATATTATTAATAAGATTATTTACTTTCACTGGCAATATGTTGGGAACATAATGGGTCAAACACAATAAAGTAGATTTATTAGATTAAATCCAACGCTTAATTGATTAAACTTTATTAAATAAAAGATGATCTAAATGGAGAACTTAATTGAATATTTTAATAAAGTTAAGACAAAATTAAATTTGTGAAATTTACATTTTGTGTTGTCTAATTAAGACATTAAAAATAAATTTGCCTTATTGAGATAATGTCTAATTAGTACATGTTATATCAAGGTAGGAAAAAGTTTTCCTAGTTTAAATGTGATTTGTATTAAACTAGGAATTTGGTTGTGAATTAAAATTTTCTATTACATGTCCTAAACTAAATCCCTTGGAATGTTATTGTAATATTAATAATTAATGTTAAAAAATATTATGATCAAGTTAAAAATAATTCTAACTAATTTAAGGATTTTATGGTGATAAAATCTGTAGGAATGTGTATTTATTAGCTAATTTATGTTTCCAATTTATTTATTTAATTTTGTATTTATTTGATAATTATATTTATTAAATAAATAATGCTTATTTATCTAGATAAATAAAGAATTGAATTAGTTGGATTAAATTCAGGAAAACATAAGACCAGCCCAAAAATCATATATTGCGCCAATTATAAGGATCATGGTTTAATCTTATTGGGTCGTATCCAATGGCTTAATAAACAATGGATTTCGGCCAAGGCATAGGAAGGAAAGGTTGATATAAAGTTTATGAAACTAGGGTTGGTTAAATTAAAAAAACTAAAACAAGGAAAGGAGTTTTACTTGATTTAGGAGTTTTGATTAAGTTAATACTCTTCCATCCTAAGTCAAGCTAGGGCTAGGATTAAGCTATTATATAAAAACTTGTTGGGATAAAAAAATTATAGGTTTTCTTTTGACATAATTTAAGGTTGCATAATATTTTTAAGGTTTCCACCATATTGTCGCCACCTCTTTTTCTTGTTTCTTTCTTATTGAGCCAAGCACCATAGAGAAGTGTTCATGGTTTTTGTTTGGGAAAACAAGAAATATTACCTTTTGGTTAATGGTTTGTGACCCTTCTAGCTAGCACTAGAAAACCACTAGCCCTTAAGAAGGTTTCAACAATCACTTGTGTGGATAACTATTAGAGACAGGACACATTTGCTATTCGTGTTCTTTATGAAATCCTGTAGAAAGCCTATCTAATTTCTTTTAAGATTCTTGGGATCAATTTGTTTTAGATTTTGACAACTAAAATTCAAGGTAACCTTCTAACATATGGTTGTTTGAATCTTGATAGAAAATTTTAATGTTTACTTAATATAGGTCCCTTGCTAAAAATCCACCAAAAAGTCTAGTTATCTATTTGATTACTATTTTTGTTGCTTTATTCTTGATATTTTGCTAGTTTTTGAAATCTAATAATTGCAAGTGGCCAAACTTTATAGGATATGAGATCTTCTCAGAATGTACATTTATATTAATTTTGGGGGTAATAATTTGAAAGTATTACTGAATTTTAAATTTAAATTGATACTAACATTAAAAAAATAAAATATTATCAAAAAATTAAACCTAAATTCCTTGAAAGCTTTAGAAATTTATTTTTCAATTTATAATTGTTTTGGCTAATAATATGAACTCTTTAAAGTTGTAAATGATATTGTTATTGAATAGTCAAATGTTATCAACTAAATAAGGAAAGTCAATCCTTAACTTTAATTATCAAGAAATGCATAATACAAAAATTGTATCAACAAGTGCAATAAATGCAATTTAAATATACAATTAAACAGTAAAGTAATTAAGTATTATATTGGAAATAAGCAAATATGTATTATGTTAATATAAGCAATAATCAAGAGAAATGTAAAAGAGAAAATATTACATTGTATCAATTTTTTTGGGTATATTGGACATAATATTGTTGAAGATTTTTTTTTGACCCCAGCCTTTCAATTCTTTTCATTCGCATTATTATAATCTATACTATTCATTTTGATCAAAAGAATTAACTAAGGAAAACCTATAATATAAACCTATTTTAATATTTATATATTATAATTAAATTCAAATAAAAATTTTTACGAATAGATAGTAATTTCAAGCTAGACATAGTTTTTCCTAATTGAAAAAAATTCATATCCAAGCATTGTTTGATACATTTTGTCTCTCCGCATGTTAGCATTTGTTCATTAAGATTTTTCCATATCAACATTTGAATGTCATATTGAAGTATTTCACTTTTTTGATAAATAAAAAATAAAAAAAGTAAATATCAGAGAAAATAAATTTCTGTATTCATCTTATGTTTGTGCATTTTATAGCATCATAATTATGTTTAAGGTGTTTTATGTTTATATAAATTTTGATATGTAATAATTTTGGAATTTTATCACTGAATATTCAATACTACACATTAAAGCACGGTAACAAAAATAAGAAACCTGAAAAATACCAATTTTCTGAAAAGTAAACCATGCAAATTTAACATAAATTGAGTCAAAGCTTGGAACCTCTACACTTAAGATGATTATTGCCGGTCTATTGTACTCGATAGATATGATGCAATTTATCTCCTAGTTCTCTCAATCTCGTTGTATTGGAATAAAACAATGGTGACAATATGAACCTTTGGATGCTGTATTCTTTTTCAAATAAATAATGCAAGAATCGATCAAGGATGAAAAAACTAGTGGAAATTTTTGAACAGGATATAAACAAATTTTTGTTTTTGAAATAGTATGAAACTATTTTCAGACAGTTTCCAAACATTAAAAGCCTGTTAAGATAAGGACAAAAAATTATATGGATAGACTTTTAAGATTTAAAAATCTAAAACTGTTCAGAAACAAATATGTCTTAACCTAACATAATTTAGTTAGGTTAGGTCAGGTCAAGCCTTGTGGGTTGGGATTAAATATTTATTACAGACAGGGTTCCAAAAAATAAGGCCTGCATAGCCATTAACCTAGACCAAGCCCAAGCCTAAGCCTAAGCCTAGATTGACGTAGCTTGGCTCAAAATGCATGTGTGTTTCCAAGCTTGTGTATACTTTAACCCTCACACAAAAGCTTGGGTGCCTTTTATGGCCCAATTCCTCCTAGAAATCAAGCTAATATATATAAGCTTTAACTTTCCAATATGGGATTACATACATTACCCAACACTAAGCAATTTTCTTCCTCTTCAAATGGCCATGATTAGATCAATTTCTCATTCACTATGGATATCAATTGTGTAATGTAATCTTATAAATATTTATATATGACAAACCAAAGATAATATTTGTATACATTTAGCATTCATTTTTTTACACCCATCATTTAGTATTGATATCTAATAATCCCCCACATGAATAAAAATTGTCTAGCTAACATGATAAATTGGCTCAAAATGAGAGAGAATAACTATAAAGAGTTATTGCATCAAGATAGGTAGCTTTTGGCCTTGAACCTTCCATAGCAACAACTATCAGATTTACTCAGCTAACTAATGAACATGTTATCTTAAACTATTTAGCCTTTCTGGTACCTCAAGGTAATAAGTGTCAGCAATCCTTCTCCTAACACCTTTAGTTCTCAAGGTTGTGTTCATTTTGGCCTTAAACATGTCATAGTTTCCACGAGTGCTCTAGAGAATGTAGCCTTATCAATTTTCATAAAATTACCCATAATTCACACTCATATAGGTCATCTTTTATCAAAAGCATTAAACCTTGTGGTGAATGAAATCAAGAGGGGGTGAATTGATTTCTCAAAAAATTTGAACATTAAATTTGAGAAATTCAAACAATTAAGAACATGTAATTGTAAGTTAGTGAAATAATCAAATAAATAAGGGAGAGATAAACACAATAATTTATAGAGATTGGGACATGGGATACATAGTCAATTAACTATATACACTAAGTTATAGTAATATAGGTTTTGCTTCATGTTAGTAGCATGATATATACTCATGCTAACACTGATTGGATAATTTTCCAAAATACAATGGCCTTGAAAAAATAGTCATGAGTTACGATGGTGAGAACCTTATGCATTAAAGTCATGTTTCTAAAAATATTCCTAGTCATTGTATTGTCAAGATAAGGCATTGACAATGCACAAAGACTACTATATGCTAAGCCTCCATGCATTAGATGCATGCAACTCTTCGATGTCATAAAAGTTGAGGTATGTGGGATACTTGGGGATAGCACATGTGTGTTTGTTTTGTAAAAACAAGTTCACTTAACATGGCCTAAATGAGAACTCCATTTGCTATAAGTCAGTCAAGTGTCTACGAAAAATGCTCCCATATGGTAGCCGTGTACATTAGTTCTTAGATTTATGATACCAAGTCATCTCGTATGTGGTGTATCATCCTTAGAGATCATCGTGCATATGAATGGGTCCATAATGGTTAGACCATTATGTACACGACTAGTATGATAAAACTTAAAGTGAATTTACTTGTAAAAATTTGCTTTTAAATATTTACATGTGTTTAATAAAAATTCAAACTTATTAAAGGCATTATTTAAAGATATGAAAATTTTTTAAAATGCTTTTGTAAAACTTGGCAATGGCAAACTAGATCATATTTGGCCAAAATACTATAAACCAACATAAATCATTTCATATGCATGAGATGTAATCAATATGAGCACATCTAAAATAATTTTCCTTCTTATTTTCTGTCATATATATTTTGAATTAAAACAAACAAATTACCTTTAATATTCCCCCTTGTTTTGTTATATTGGAAAAGAAAATTAATTCAAAGCTGCGGATGCTAAATCAAGTAAGAGTTCATACAAGGTATACAAATTGTGAAACAATGAAATACATGTATACCAATTGTTAAATAAAAAAATAGGCATTGAACATTAATAAAATGTCATGCATTTATTTATAAACATTCAAGCACAAATATAATTATGAGTAAGGCAGTCATATTAATTGTTATTAAAATAAATTCTAATTGTCACCTATATGCATAATTGATACCTATTATTGAAAATTCAATTCATATACATACTATTCATAGTCAACCATATGGAATATTTTGAAAACATTTTTCAGGTAAATTATAAAAAAAACTTCCATAAGTTGAAAAATCTTTTGTTCATATAAAAAACTGACAATAAGATCAATTTTGAGCAATTTAGACATAAACCATCATGTTAATCATTTTCACAAGAGAATATACCAAGTGTTTGTGAATAAGGCTTCTATTGTTGTTGTATGCCCTTGAACCAATCAGATTGGGACATGGGATACATGGTCAAATAACTATATACACTAAGTTATAGTAATATAGGTTTTGCTTTATGTTAGTAGCATGATATACACTCATACTAACACTAATTAGATGAATTTCCTAAAATACAATGGCCTTGAAAAAATAGTCATGAGTTATGATGATGAGAACCTTATGCATTAATGTTATGTTTCTAAAAACATTCCTAGTCATTGTATTGTTAAGATAAGGCATTAACAATGCACAAAGACTACTATATGCTAAGCCTCGATGCATTAGATGCATGCAACTCTTTGATGTCATAGAAGTTGAAGTATATGGGATACTTGGGGATAGCACATGTGTGTTTGTTTTATGAAAACAAGTTCACTTAACATGGCCCAAATGAGAACTCCATTTGCTATAAGTCAATTAAATGTCTATGAAAAATGCTTCCATATGCTAGTCGTGTACATTAGTTCTTAGACTTATGATACCAAGTCATCTTGTATATGGAGTATCATCCTTAGAGATCATCGTGTGCATGAATGGGTCCATAATGGTTGGATACCAAAATAAGAATGGTTTTAGGTATAATATGAAACATATTGAAGATGAATAAATGATTTAAATGGGATTCACAACTTTAAGTGACATTTAACATTGGGACGTATCTTAAATGATCTTGACTGTGGTTAATTGGATTAAATTTTAAGGCCAGAGCATAATGGATTATGAGGAATAGTTTCTCATAGATTCATAATTATTAACCATGAGTTGCAAGGTTTGACATGGATAGAGATTTGAGTAGACATTGCACCATGCTCATCCTCAATCTGGGATCTTTGATGAAAGGATTGCAATGCATTGATAGGCTGGTTATTGATAGGTTTTGAACAAGTCATGATTTATTCTATCAACATTTTGGTGGTCATGATTGGTTATTATATCCTGTTCTTTATCTATGAGGCCAACGTATTGGGAACCTAATGGGTCACACACAATAAACTGGAATTGTTGAATTAAATCTAGTGTTCAGTTAAGTTGGATTTAATTGAATAAAAGATAAATTAATGATGGCTTAATTGAAAAAGTCAATTAAAAATGGTTTAGGATATAATTTAGATTTGTGGAATCTACTTAGAGATGTCTTAACATATAAATGTGATACGAGAGTCTTATTAAGAAAATGTTTAAATGTAGACATGGCTTTAAGGAAAAATACTAAATAAGCCAAATATTTATATTTGGACATTAAATAAATTGTTTATAATTATTTAATTAATTATTTAATATTATTCACATGAAGTAAAATTATTTTACATGGGTTTGAAATTTAATTCTGGATTAAATTATCTAACGTGTGAATGGGGTTTGGGCTAAAAGAATAAATTAGCAAAACAAGGGAGTTTGTTGTGAACTACTCCAACATAGGCTTACTAATGGGCTAGGCGGATGGGTAGCCGTCCTTAATATGCTATTGGGCTAGGCGCAAGAAATCGTAAAACTAGCACCATATATAGGTTTTTTTTTTTATGGGTCTAGTTTAGTCATTAGACTTCTAAACCTAGTCCAAGAGGCTTATAAATACAACACTGAGTCTTTTTAGGCATCAGTTTGCTATCAAAAAACCCTAGGCAAGAAAAAGCAAATTACACTAACCCCAACTTCTCTTAAGCCTTCATTATCTTGATTCATATTCCAAGTAACGAATAATCATTCTTGATTGCAACGAAGGTAGAAAATCAGTCTTTTATCTTAGTGGAATTGTTCATATCAAAATTTATAATTTTTGGATTCAATTTCTTATATCTACGTAAAACAGTCATCTTTTATTTGCGTTGAAGGTAGGGAATTGTTCTCGGATCTTCTTAAGTCAAAACGTATTGGTAAATTATCTTTTGGTTATGGCTTTAGAAGCCATACGGCTAGCACTATAGAACTGGCCAAAGATAGTTTTAACTATCACCATTAGAGGTAGGGCATTGAACAACTCATGATTTTGAATTCATTCTCAGGAAGCTTATTGATTCAAATTTGGGAATTTTTTAGATCTACAAAACTCATGATTATGATATCTTCGAGTTAGGTAATCTCTAATCATAAGGTTGATTAAATATAGATTTAATTCAAACCCTACCTAACATATCTATATGGAAGTCCAACTTTTTATGTTTACTATTTCCACTACTTATATTATGTTCTTTATAAAATTTTTAAATGCAATTTTTGCATGGGGTTGGACTTTAGTGAGAATATGAATTCCTACATCTATATGCAACTTAAGCATGTAATTAAAAAAAGGCATGTATCAATTGTGTTCAAATATGTTGGTTCTTAATCAATGAATATACAAAGATCAACCATAGGCATTTTGATCTATGAACTAAGTCAAGTTAATTCAATCAAGATGTTTTAACTTATAAACATGTTCAAAGATTCATATAAAGGGAAAATTTCAAGTATACATGACATACAAGGATATCAATGATAAATTATTAACTTATGCATGCATTAAACTTAATCCTAAAAGATAAGAGTTCTATAGCATAAGTTTAGCAATTACCTCAACTTTACCAAGCTTTGTTAATATGCTCATTTTTACTTTGAGTCCATGATTCTGAGTGTTGGAAAATCCTTGATGTGCTAGGCTTAATTTGACGAGATTGAATGCTTGTTTGCCTTCGTTTTATATTATGCAGGTGTTTATCCTCCTAAGAATGGCTTTATTTTCATGAAGCTTTGCATAAATTTAAAGAAAATCTTGGCAAAAAATAGACATTAGTAGTTCTATGATATCAAAGGTAATATATATAACATTGCTAATAAATTTAAAAATATTTTAAAAAAAGTTCATTAGGCACCAATTTTTGAAAGAAAAAACAAATGATACCAACTGTTGATAACTTGAACTTCATTGAGCATAACTGAAACCAATTGTTCCTTATAAACATTTAAAAACTAATTGGTAATAGTTAGCACAAATGGTACCAATTGTTAGTGTTTAAAGAAGAAAAATATTCAACTAGCACAAAAACCATTTTGTACATATAAGTATCATGCATCAATTATAACCATTTGTTCATGCATTTGATTTGTGATAAACTCATCAAAATTATGTTAATGTGAGCATATGATGAGTAAAGATGATTTTAATCATGATTTGAGTGTTAATAGTGAAGCATTTGAAGTAAAAACCCATTAAAAGTATCAAATATGTATTCTTTTAACCAAAAACAGCTTAAAATAGCCAAAATGGCCTGCAGGTATCGATATAAAGGGGAAGGTGCCAGTATAATGTTCAAGGTATCGATACAGTCTAGGTTTTTTTGGGTCTTGCACAATCTATTGATACAGTTTTCAAGGGTATTAACACTATTTAGATTTTTCTTGAAAAAAGCTTAGAAAAACATATAAAATTTCATTCTAACATAAACTTTTGATACTGAACATTAAAAACTAATATGAATGATCAAAAGTTTGAATCAAAACAACTTTTAACACTAAGATTGAAAACTTTGCATATTAGTCAAGTTACTTATTGAGTTGAAGCAATATGCAAACTTAAATCATTAGAACATGTGATTTTTCATGTAAAAAGTCTCAGGGTAGCAAGTAATTAGATTACAAAAATTTGTATCTTAATTCATAAACATGGCAGTGGAAACAAATTAAGCAAATGAATCTAAGACTCCCTAAATAAGATCATCTTGCATGATCTTGATTAATCTCTAAGATCAAAAAACCATGAGAGTTATTCAAGATTCAAACATAACTCAACTTGGAAAAGTTTTTTCATAATTCCATGATCAAGAACATGTACATCAAGCTTGGTTGTCATAAACCAAAGCTGTCCAGGCATTTAGCCTCTAATAGCTATCCATACAAGTAACCCAAAAAACATTTAGTGAAGATAAGACTTTATTGTAAGAAGCTATAAAATAGCTTAGATTTCAATAAATCTTCCCTTGCACATTAAAAACTTGATTGAATAATCAAATTTAAAAAAAAAACAATTTTTGTTTAAAAACCTTCAAGTTTGTGCAATCCCTATTTAAGAAAGTTATGGAAAACACAAAACATGTTCCTAAAGATCTTGGCCTAATTTTTTTAGTCTCTCAACCTCTATATGGTACAACAAGCATTAGGCTATATAGCTAGGGTTTAAAATTTTAGTTTTTGAAAAATTACAAATTTGCCTTTGGCCCATGTGAACTTATTCAAGTTGGGCCTAAGTTATCATTACTTGTATTAGACACACAAGCCTAGTCTCAATTTAATTTCTATTAATCATCTTTATGTCTAAAACCTATTAGGCCCTAATCATATTGGCAATGAATATAAAATAGCCCAATAAATAATTTTTTATATTTATATACCAAGACTGGCATCTAATAATGCAACTTGGCCATCTAACATGCTGGGAGTGTCAATATGGTTTTAACAAGTCCTTAAATGTTCAGTATCTTACAGTAATAAATATCATTTCAACATATATCCTAGAACTAACAAGAGCATGGTACAGTATCTACCTTTAGCTATTTATATTAGTATGCAACCCTTATGTGTTAACTTTATAATCTATATTACCTTGGCCAAGGACTTTGAGTTAACACGGGCCAGTACATGCAAGATATGTCCCCTCAGATCACTTAGGGTGATAAGTCCTCTTTGGACCACTTATTCACCTACTATACAATTCATGCCATATCTAAAACCACCCTACCATAAGCATCCATCTATTATGGACCTATTTATAATGGAATCAAAGCATGACACTCTTTATATAAGATAACTTGATGTCACAAGTTTAGAGATCACTTACACTACTAATGCAAGAGTATTTCCATAGAACCTGAGTGAAATACCAAATGGAACTCTCATAGCAGGTCATGTTTAGTGAACTTGTTACCATAATAAGCACCCATATGATATCCCCAAGTACATGTATACTTTAATTTGTGAGATCAATTACATGCATCATTTGCATGGAGGTTTACATATGCCAGTCTTTTTGCATTGTCAATACCCTATCTCAATATTATGATGTCCAGGAACAATTTTAGAAACATGACTTTCATGCTTAGGGATTTCATATCTATAATTTTTTACAATTCCCTTGCAACTAATGTATTTCATGGGCTTAATCTACATAAGATATTTATAACAATTATACAATTAAATTTTATGGATATATAAATACTGTTTGATTACATCTAATCATTAAATGCTAATAGCTTGCAAGCCATAATGATTGGCTTAGAGGGCTTACACTAACACTCTCCCTCTAGCATTAAAACCAATTGCCCATATATCAAAGTCCCATACCCTACATATGATGATCATGTTTTTGTAGGGATAAAATTTTAGTGAAAAGATTAGTTAAATTCTCCTCGATGGGTACTTATTTTATACTAACATCATGTTTCTCTATAATATCTCTAATAACATGGTATCACTATAACATATGTTTGGATTTTTTATAAGACCTTGGTTCCTTAGCTTGCTCTATGGCTTCATTTTTATCATAGTAAAAAGGTACTGATCAATAACATGTGGAACCACACTAAGTTTAGTGAGAAACTTCTTTATCCAAACTGCCTTTTATGGCCTTACGCACAGAGATATATTCAGCTTCGATAGTTGAATTTGCAATTGTAGCCTATTTAGAACTTGTCCAACTGACTGGAGCACTAGTAAAGGTAAATACTTTGTAATTTACTATCAGCCCAATTAGATTTGAAGCTAACATTAGTATAACCCCTTACATGGATTTTAACCCCTCTATGAACCAAAAAGATATCCTAGTCCGTCATAAGTATTTAAGGATATTATTCACAGCAATCTAGTGACTTTCATTAGGATCACTTTGGTATCTACTTGTGATACTTAAAGTGTATGATACATCTGGTCTCATACATAGCATAACATACATTATTGATACAACAACTAAGGCATATAGGATCTTATTATCCATGCCCTTTCGTTTAATGTTTTTGGACACATCTACTTTGAGTAATGAATGCCATGTATCATTGACAAGTTTCCTCTCTTAAAGTTTTCGTGTTAAACCTCTTTAGCACCTTACGTATATGGTATAAGCCAAGCAGTCTTTTTGATTTATCCCTATAGTTTTTAATTCCCAAAATGTATGCAACTTTTCCTAACTTTTTCATGAAGAAGTGTCTAGACAGCCATATCTTAGTGGCCTGTAGCATTGGTATGTCATTTCCTATAGGCAATATGTCACCAACATATATCACTAAGAAGGTAATAGCTTGCCCATTCATTTTTTTTATAGACACACTGATCATCAAGATTCTTCATGAAGCTAGATTCTTTAATTGCTTCATCAAATCTGATATTCCAACTCCGTAATGGTTGATTTAGCGTAAAATGGATTCTTTAGTCTACTACCTGATTTGGATTTGACTTGGACATAAAACCATAAGATTATGTCATGTGCACATTCGTCTTGTAAATTTCTATTAAGGATTACAACTTTTACATTTATTTGCCATATCTCATAATTATGATATACAGCTATACCAAGCATAATCTGAATGGATTTTACCATGGTAACTGGTTAAAGTTTTCTTCATAATCAATGCCTTCTACATGATTATAACATTTTGCCACCAATCTGGAACTTATATGTTTGTATGTTATGATTAATGTCAATCTTTTTCTTAAAAACCCACTTGTACCCTATAGGTTTTATCTCTTTGGGTGGATCAACTAGAGTCCATACTTGGTTAACTTCCATCATCCATTTCAAATCTTATAGTGTTGAGCCATTTCTTAGAATCAATATCGAACATTACTCTTTTAAAATTTGTAGGTTTGGAATCATAAGCCATCCTTCTTACTCCACAAAAAATTATATTTCTCTATAGATTGTTTGATCCTACCACATTGATGGAATAGTTGAGTCTTTTGAGCTTCAGGTTAAGCATCCAATGCTTCAACTATTGGCTCTGATTCCATTAGAATATTTGTCTATGGTTCTCTAACTTCTTCAAAATCAATTTTACTAGCACTAGGCCCTTCAAGTAAAAGCTTTTTCTCCTGAAAGTGTCCATGTTTTGAGATAAACACCTTTTGCTTATTGGGATTATTAAAATAATGTCCAATAATTTCGTTAGAATATTCCATAAAATTAAATTTGGCTAATCTTGCTATAAGCTTATCAGCCACTACATGCTTCATGTAAGTAGTGCATCCCTAAGTTTTTGTGTAAGATAAATCCGACTTTTACCTTTTAATTTCTCATATGGTATCTTATCAACAAATTTGAATGGAATCTTATTTTGAAGATGACTAGTAGTTCTTAAGAATATCTTTAAAATGACATCAGAAGGTTAGTCTTAGACATCATGGAATGAATCATGTCTAATAAAGTATAATTTTTTTCTGACACTCTATTATGTTATGGAGTGTTGGATGGAGTCCATTGTGAAGAATCCCATTCTTAGTCAAAAGATCCAAGAAATATTGACTTAAGTATTCTCTTCCTTCATTAATCTAAGAGTTAAAATGCTTTTTCTAGTTTATTTCTTTACTTCAGCCCTATACCCTTTGAACTTTTCAAAAACTTTAGACTTGTATGTTATTAACTACACAAACGCATACCTAGCACAATTATCGGTAAAGATAATAAAGTAAGAATACATATTTCTAGCCGTTGTATTCATTGGTTCATAGAAATTTGAATGTACTAGGCCTAATAAATCCATAGCTGTATCATTTTTACCAATGGAGGGTGACTTGTTCATTTTACCAAAAAGACAACATTCACTTATTCCATATAATTCAAAATCAAATGGCTCTAGCTAGCCTTGTTTGTATAAGTTAGCCATCCAAGTCTCATTAATATGACCAAGTCTACAATGCTAGATATAGGTTTTACTTAGGTCATTACTTGTTTTCTTCGCATCTAGATTGAATAAAGACATATCTAGATCTAATACATACCACTTATTTAGTAATGAGGTTGATCCATAGACCATGTCATTTAGGATGACTAAACAACTATGGCCTTTCATCCTAAACTCGAAATCATTACTCCTGGTGAGGTATGAAACCAAAATGATGTTCCTTGACAATCTAGGAAAAAAAGACAATCTTTTAGTTCCATGATGATGCCTATAAGCAATGATAGGGTATAGATTCCGATAATAATGACCTTAACTTTTGATTCATTACCTATTCTGAGAATAATCTTATTAGAGCCTAATTTTTTATTATTCCTTAATAGGCTTATGTCATTACATAAGTGTGATCTACATCTTGAATCTATTAACCAAGAGGTAGTATTACTAGTTGAACGGTTCAATTTAATCATGTTAATGTAGAAGTCGGTGACCTTTCTTTTATTGAGAACTTTTCTCAATTTAACATACTAATCTAAATGCTTTAGGCTTATGGCATCCAATTTGCGTGGCAACATAGTTAATATAAATACCATTATCAATAACCTAGTATAAAATGAGTACAATTTAGTTATTCATGTATTAAACCAATAATGATAAGGTACTGAATCTTTATTGGTCTTTCCACTAATTTTATGATGCAATAGTCCTTATTGTTTTTTAAAATCTATTGAAGGTGTTTCTAGTGGGCTAGGATCACTTTTAACATGTTACAAGCTTTAGTGACTCAAAAAATTACAAGAAGCCTAGTTGGATTAGTAACATAACTTACCAATTGCATCTCTTCACAACTTCTATCTCAGTTAGGTGGTAACTCTTTGCAAAATGCATCACATGCATTTCATTTAACTTTTGCCTCTAACATCATTTGGTCAAATATGACACAACCCAACCATAAAACATTAGCTAAGTGAGACCCATTACTAACAACTTACACCATTTGAGCAGAAGGGACCTTGAACGACTCAACAAATCAGCCTTAATAAAAACTTGGGTATTGTGTTACAAATAATGGAAAATGTCTTTATCATGTGAAGCATGTGACACAATATTGTACAAGGGATTTTGTTTGTTCATTTTGTTCTTTTAATTAAGGTCTCATCATATTTGCATGCAAAACATTTATAAAATCACATAAAATAAATATATTATCATGCATACTACTTGGAAGATTATGGACTACTATCTAATGCAATTCCCTTAAGCCATCAAAAGAAATTGCTCGGTTAATTTCAAGGTGATTACATACAAAGTCTTCAAAAGCTTCTTACAATCTCCTAGGCTTTATGGTGCCTTTAATTGGATCTTTATCTTTGCATTGCAAAATCTTTCCTAACTAACCCTAGTTTTACACTTATGTAATCTAATTACATTTGTAATAAAGAAACCTTGAGTTACATTCAAAGGGAATTAAGTGAGAAAAGAATTTTACAACCTTAAAAAAAATGGAGATAAGGCAAGGTTCACAAACCATATTTAAAAAATTTAAACATCCACATACAATTAACCAAACATCTAGAATCATATAAGGCCTAGTCCATAATCGTCCTATACATCCACAACAATTATGAATATGTATATAAACATGTGTTTTAAATTCAAGTTACAAATTTTTGTATGCCAAAATGATTGATCTATACTTAATTTAATTAAGAAAACAGTATTCTTATGTTATGAACATTTATTCTAGTTATACTAGAATAAATCCTATTCCAAGTAAGATTAATAATTTAAATTAAATATATTTTTCAATTAATTTGATTAATTAAATTTTAATGCTTATTATATTATCCAATTTATATCTTAAATAATTCAAACAATTGGATAATTAAGTGTTTGATGACATGTAAGAGTTTAATTGGATTCAACCTCTTAAAGAGGTGTATTGCAACAACCATGCTAACTTTTAACATTTTATTTTTATTTAATTTGATGATGTCAAATTTTAAATCTCAAGTAAACTATAATTGGAAGAGTCCTACTCCAATTCAAACACTATTGTCTTCCTCCCACTAAACCTGTAAAAATACAGCAAGTTTATAGCAACCATTTCCTAACATTGGTCTCACACCAAGATCCAAGAAAGAAAAGATCCCACAAGCTTCAAGCACTTATAATGTGCACATTTTAGCCCAAAATTGAAACATCTTTAACTTTGCTTTTAGCCCGATTTTTCCAGCAAGATTGTAAACTTTTCAAGAAAACTTCAAGATGGAAAACCAAGAAAAAAATTACAGCAATGGCTGCCCAAAGAATCAGCCACATCTAAACGCCAAAATGTAGTAAACCTAGCACTAGTCAACACCAAATTATCAACTGATGACTCCAGTATCAATTTAATTAACAAAACAATATTTTAACTAATTAAAATTGAATTATGAACATGAATTAGCTTGCTAAAAATTTAAAAATAGAAAAGAAGCAATTTTCTTTAATTTTTAAATTCAAGAATGGATAAAGATAGCATTAAAATAACAAATTCTTTAATTGGTAACAACTAAAACACAAGATTAATAAAATCAGTAAAAAGAGGCTTTGATACCACTTGTAAGAAGTCTTGGAGTAGCAAGTAATTAGATGAAAAAAATTTATATCTCAATTCATAAACATGGTTACAGAAACAAATCAAAGAAACTAATCCTAAACTCCGTAGACAAAATCATCTTACATAATATTGATTAATCCTTAAGATCAAGAAACTTTAAGAACTATTCAACATTTAAATATACCTCAATCTTGAAAAGTTTTTCTGCAATTCCATGATCCAAGAACATGTAAACCAAGCTCAGTTCTCATAAACCAAAGTTGTCCAAGCACATAGCCTCTAACGGTTATCCACATAGGTGACCTAAAAAACCTTCAATGAAAAGGAGACTTTGTTGCCAGAAGTTATGCTAACAACATAGATTTTAATAAATCTTCTTTTGAACTTAGAAGATCTTAATTCAATAATCAAATTTGAGAAGAAAATAATTTTCTTTCAAGAACCATTAAGTTTGCATAATCCTACTAAAAAAAGTTATGGAAAATGTAAAATAAGTTCCTAGAGGTTTTTTGGTCTATTTTTTTAGTCTTTCAACCTCTATATAGGACAGAAAGCATTAGGCTATATACCTAGGGTTTAAAATTTAATTTTTGAGAAATTACAAATTTACCCTTGGCCCATGTGAATCGTTCAAGTTAAACTTAAGTAACCATTGCTTGTATTAAACATACAAGCCTAATCTAAATTTAGTTTCTACTAATCACCCTTATGTGTGACCCATTAGACCCCTATCATATTAGAAATAAATATAAAATAGCCCAATACAGACTATAGTTATAAACTAAGACTGGCAGCTAGCAATGCATCATGGCCATCCAACCTGCAGGAAGTATCAATATGGTTTTGACGAGCCTTTTAGTGTTCATAATCTTAGTGTAATAAATATCCTTTCTTCATATATCTTGAACTTAGCAAAGCATGGTTCATTATCTACTTTTAGCCTATTCCATATTAGTATGCAACCCCTATTTATTAACACCATAATCAATATTACCTTGGCCAAGGACTTTAAGTTAACACAAGATAGGTTCATGAGAGATATACCCCCTCATATCACTTGGAGTGATAAATTCTCTCTAGACCACTCATTCACCTACCATATGATTCATTAAATACCTAAAAGCACCTTACCATAACCATGCATCTATTGTGGATCTATTCATGATGGAATTAAAGCATAACACTCCTTATATGAGATAACCTAGTGTCACAAGTCTAAGATCACTTACATTACTGACACATGAGAGTATTTTCATAGAAACTTGAGTGAAATACCAAATGAAACTCTCATAGCATGTCATGTTCAATGAACTTATTACTATAACAAGCACCTATATAGTGTCCTAAAGTATCACTACACTTCAACTTATGAGATCAGTTACTTGCATCACATACATGCAGCTTACATATGCCAGTCTTTGTGTATTGCCATTGCCGTATCTTGACAATATGATAACCAAAAACTTTTTTAGAAGCACAGCTTTGATGCACAGGGGATATCATAATTGTAACTTTTTACAAGTCCTTTGCAAGGCCAATGTGTTTCATAGGCTTTATCTACATAAAATATTTATAAAAATTATACAATTAAACCTTATGGATAAAGAAATACCTTTACAACATTTATTAAATATAATGTTTGATTACATGAAACCACTAAATGCTAATACCTCACAAACCACAACAATTATTTTGCAAGGCTTACAATAACAATCTTTAACTAGCACTAAAGTTAATCGCCTATATATATAAGTCCGATAAACTCCCTCTGGAGATCATGTTTTTATTGGGATAGAACTTTAGCGAAAGGATTAGCTATGTTCTCTTTAGGGGGTATTTGTTCCATACTAACTAAAAGGAATCCATATTCTTAATGGCCACAAACAATAATAACATTTAAAATTTACAAAATATCATAAATATGTAGTGAAAATAATAAACACACAAATAGAAAGACTTCCTTGTCGATCTTTAGGAGGGATGTAAATGCATAGTAAATAAAAAAATAGATTTAATAAAATTAAATTATACTTCTATAAAATGGATTACCTAACTATTAGATATCATAATCTGGAGTTGTATCCAATCCAAGAAAACCTAAAAGTAGGTGGTTAGTGTCAAATTTGATCTATGAGGTTAGTTGTCTTGCCCCCGAAAGTAATCCACAAGAATGATAATGAAAGCTTTTTCAGCTATTAGCGATGCTCTAGTGCTATCTAGAAGACTCAATAAGTCTCAACCAAAAGATGATCACAGACTACTTCATCCTTCACATGATCTAAGAACTATTCTAGGATTGTGAATGCGCCAAAAGTGAGAAAAGAATGGCACCATAAGGTGGTATGATAGTAATGATAATGGTGGTTTTCAACCCTTGGAGTGGCGGCACTTAGAGAAAAAAAAGAGAGAACTAAGTTTTTCACTTTTTTTATCACTTTTTTTAAAAGTGTTTTGGTTCCACACACTCTTACTTACATAGCTTAGTTGAAATTCCCCTTAGTCCTATCAAAGAGAGTTTTGATCACATTTAATTACTTGACTAAGTGAAACTCTTTCATGCTTAGTAAGATTAATTTGATCCTAACTCTACCTATGGTGGTTGAACCTATACCATGAAATAGGCACTATGAATTTTGGCTAAGGTACAATGAATATGGACTTAATTCATGCTAGGTGTGCCATAAACAAGTTTGCTAGGTTAGGTCTCTTTAGAGTTTACTTCCCCAAATTAAACTCTCAATTTATCTAGTAAATAACTTACTTTTATCTTATTTAATTATCATATAATTAAATTAATTAATTAGAAATTCATTTTAGCTAATTATGAACTTTTATCTACATAAAATTCATAAATTATAGTAAAACAATTTTAATTTTATAATGATCTTATTAATATTAATTATATAAATAATTAAAATTTTAATAAGATTATCCAAGGATTTCAGCTAGGATAAATCTACCATATAATGTCTTAATTTAGACATTATCCACCTAGACATAATATGTCTCAAAATAGACCTTATCCATCTAGACATGGAATGTCTTAATTTAGACATTATCCAAATAAGATAATCTTATCTACTATGTCTTAAAAAGACAACAAAACTTTAGATTTCACAAAATCTAATTTTTTGTCTTAAATTAATTTTCAATTGAACTTTTTCAATTAAGTCCCCCATTTAATCATCTTTTATTTAATTAAGTCTAACTTAATAACTCCTAATTTTAATCTAACATTATCACCTTATTGTAACCCATTAGGCTTCCAACATTTAGCAATGAACACAATTAATCTATTAATTATGATCATAGATAAAAAGTAAGATCTAGCAACCCATCATGACCACCTTAATGTTGAATAGTCGATGTGACCTCATCAAAACCTTTCAGTAACCAGCCTATTAGTGCAATATGATCCTTTCACCATATATCCCAGAATGAGCATGAGCATGGTATAGTGTCTACACATGCTTTAATCCATGTTAGATTTTGCAACTCAAGATTAACAATCATGCATCTACAATAAACTATTCTGGATAAATCACTTTGCTTTGGATATAGACTTCAATCCAATTAACTACATGAGATATCTCTCTAATGTCACTCAAAGTGGTGAATCCTATCTGCATCACTCATTCATCATCATTACGTTTCATATCATACCCAAAACCACCCTTATTTGGTATCCATCTATTTGGACCAGCTCACAATGATTTCTGAGTATGAAACTTCACACACAAGATAACCTAGTACCATAAGTTTGAAAACTAGTTACAAAATTAGCACATAAGAACACATTCCATAGACATTTGAGTGATTGATACCAAATGGAGTTCTCATATAGGCCATGTTTAGTGAACTTGTTTTTGCAAAATAAGCACCTATATGCTATCCCCAAGTATCCCATATACTTTAACTTATGAGACCATTTACATGAATTAAGTGCATGGAGGCTTAAAACATGCTGGTCTTTGTGCATTGTCAATGCCCTGTCTTAACAATGCAATGACTAGGAACATTTTTAGAAACACAATTTTCATGCATAAGGATCTAGTAATTGTAACTCTTAACCATTATTTTCAAAGCCATTGTGTTTTAAAAGCTTCATCCAATTAGTATTTGTATAATAGTCGATCATGCCACTAACATGAAAGAAAAACTATGTCACTATAAAATAGTAACATTCATATAGATAATTGACTATGAATCCCATGTCCAATTTTATTGGCTCAAGTGCATGTATCAACATCTACCATCTGCACTAGAAATAATCATAAGCGTCTACTTATTAGAGAATATGTTAATTCATAGTTGATAATCTCTATTATTGAGTCATGAAACTATTAATTCATAGTTGATAATATATAAAATACACTTGGTGAGGTTAGGCTTGAGTATTAGGTCAACTAAGCCTAATACTAAAAAACCCTAGTGGGTAGCCCCACTTTGGAGTGTTTTTTGGAGCCCAATTAATACTATTTTAATTAGCTTGTCCAAGATTAGGCTTTAATATAACTTATTAAGGTTTTAGCCAATTGCACTCCAAATATTGCTATTCCATGGGCCTAGCCCACTGCCAAGCCCAACTTGAAGTAGTTCACAACTAAACTCTCTTGATTTGACAATTAAGGCTTTTGGCCCAACTCTTAAATTTACATGTTAGATAATTTAATTCTTAATTAAATTTTTTAACCTAAGTAAAACAATTTTACTTCATGTAAATAATATTAATTAATTAACTAATTAAATATCAAATAATTATTTAATTTTACAAATATAATTATTTACCTTTATTTAATAAAATCCCTAAACCATGTCTACAATAGACACTATCTTGATAAGACATTTTTATCTTTATTGCCATATAAAGACATCTCTAATTAAATTTCATAAATCTAATTTATGTCTTAAACTATTCTTAATTGAACTTATTCAATTAAGCCCTCTTCATTATACCTTTTATTTAATTAAGTCATACTTAATTAAATCTTTAGTTTTCATTTAATAAATCATCTTATTGTTTGTGACCTATTAGGTTTCCATCATAACAGTAATAAATATAATTACCTAATTAAGTGCATTTATATTTAAGACCAAGATTGGCCTCTAGCAAGGCATCATGGCCACCCAATATGCAGGAAAAGTTAATATGACTTCCTAAAAGACCTTTCAATAACCATCCTCTCAGTGTACTTCGATCATTTCACCAGATATCTTGGAAAGACTGTGAGCATGGTGCAGTGGCTACTCAAGGATCAATCCATATTAGTTCTTGTAGCTTTCGATTAAACTCATGAGTTTAGAGAAATAATTTCTCTTAAATTCATCTTGCATTGGCTAATGACTTTATAAAGTTAACAAAGCCAAGAACATATGACATATGTCTCCAATGTCACTCAAAATGGTAAATCCTCTCTGGATCACTTATTCATCCACTATATTCATATCATACCCAATGTAACCTACCTTAAGAATCCATCCATTATGGACCTATTTCAAGTAAAGCAAAGTATGATACTCCTTCTATAAGATAACCTAGAACCACAAGTCTGAGGACTAATATGCATGGCTAGAACATTAGAACATATTCCATTGACACTTGAGTGACTTATACTAAATGGAATTCTCATACGGGCTATGTTTAGTGAACTCGTTTCCATAAAACAAGCACCTATATGCTACCCCTAAGTATATCTATACTTTAGCTTCTATGCGACTCAAAGAATCTCAATTAAAAAATGATCATGGACTGCTTCTTCACATGATCCAAGTACTATTCCACAATTGTGAATGTGCCAAATGTAAGGGAAGAATGGCGCTGTGAGGTGGTATGATGGTGGGGACAATGGTGGTTTTCAAACCTTGGTATGGTGGCATTTTGAAAGAATAAGAGAGGACTAAATTTCTTACTTTTTTGATCACTTTTTTTCAAGTGTTTTGGTTCCACGCTCTTTTACCCACATAGCTTAGTCAAAAATCTCTTTAATCATATATAGAAGAATTTTGATAAAATTTAATTACTTGACTAAATGAAACTCTTTCACCTCAGGTAGTCTAAATTTGATCTTAAGTTTTATCTATGGTGGCAAAACCTAGACTATGAATAGGCATTATTAATTTCGACCCACGCACAGTGAACGTGGACTTAATTCATGCTAGGTACACCATAGACAATTTCGCTAGGTTAGGTCTCTTTGGAACTTATTTCACCAAATTAAACTCTTAATTTATCTAATAAATAACTTAATTTTATCTTATTTAATTATCAAATAATTAAATTAAGATAATTAAGTAGAAACTTTTTTTAGCTAATTATGAGTTTTTATCTAAATAAAATTCAAAAAATAAATTAAAATAAATTTAATTTTATAATAATCTTATTATTAATTATCTAAAAAATTGATATTCTAATAAGATTATCGAAGGATTTTCAACAAAGATAATTCCACCGTATAATGTTTTAATTTAGATATTATCCATCTATGTATGTCTTAAATTAGACACTATCCATTTAGATATGGAATGTTTTAATTCTAGATATTATCCAGATAAGACAATCTTATCTACTTTATCTTAAAAAGACAATAAAATCTTAGATTCCACAAAATCTAAATTTTTGTCTTAAATTAATTCTTAATTGAACTTTTTCAATTAAGTCCTCCATTTAATCATCCTTTTTTAATTAAGTTAAACATAATTGAATCTTGATTTTAATCCGATACCATCATCCTACTGTGTGTGACCCATTAGGTTCACAACATGTTGGCAATGAACACAATTAATCTAATTAATTATGTTCATGGATCAAAAGTGGATCCAGTAACCTCATCAAAACCTTTCTGTAACCAGCTTATTAGTGTAATACAATCTTTTCAGCATATATACTGAAATGAGCATAAGTAGTGTATAGTGTCTACTCATGCTTTAATCCATGTTGGATCTTATAATTCAAGGTTAACGATCATAAATCTATGAAGAATGATTCCCAATAATCACATTGCTTTAGCCAGAGACTTCAATCTAATTAATTATAGTCAAAATCATTCGAGATATGTCTTTAATGTCACTCAAAGTGGTGAATACTCTCTACATCACTCATCCATCGTTAGTATGTATCATACCCAAAACCACCCTTATTTGGTATCCATCTATTATGGACCCATTTGCAATGATCTCTAAGTATGAAACTCCACACACAAGATGACCTAATATCGTAAATTTGAGGATTTGTTGCACAACTGGCACATAAGAACCTATTACATAGGCACCTAAGTGGCTAATACCAAATGGAGTTCTCATATGGGCCATGTTCAATGAAATTATTTCCATAAAATAAGCTCTTCTATGCTATCCCTAAGTATCCAATGTGCTTCAGCTCATAAGACTAGCTGTATACATCATGTAAATGAAGGCTTAACATATGTTAGTCTTTGTGCATTATCAATTCCTTATCCTGATAATATTATGACTAGAACATTTTTAGAAACATAACCTTGATGCATAAGGATCTCATTATTACAACTCTTTACAATTTCTTTGCAAGCTATTGTGTTTCAAGGGCTTTATCTAATTGTTATTTGCATGATAGTCAATCATACCATTAACATGAAGGAAAACCTTTTATCAATTTTAAATAGTAACACCTATATAGTAACTGACTATGTATCTTATGTCCTAATTAAATTGGTTCAAGGGCATATACCAATGCAAACATCGTCTCTTAATAATTTCTTCAATGACATAATATCGCCTAATACATTTTTGGATTTATGATGAGACCTTAGCCCCTTAGCTTGCACTATGGCTCCATTGTTATTAGGTAACAATGTTTAAAACCATGTCAAGTTCATCAAATGAACTTATCCATCCAAAGTTCCTCCAATGTAGCCTTACATATGGGGATGTATCCTACTTTAGTTGTTAAGTTTATAGTCTTTTCATGTTTAGAACCTTTCCAACTAACTATAACACTAAGGGAAAATGCAAAACCACTTTATGATTTGCTTTTAACCTAATCATATTAGAAGCTAAAAATAAAATAAACCCTAACAACTATTTTGAGTAGTATAAAATAAATCCTACTTTAGTTGTTCAGCCTTTTTACATACCGTAGGTAGGTTTCCTCTATCCAATGTTTTAGGAAACAACTATTTTGAGTAGTATACACTATGTACCATAGGCAAGTTTCCTATCTTAGAGTTTTTTGTGGTAAACCTCTCTAGCACCTTACTTTTGTAAGTGGATTAAGAAAAGCTAAGCGATATTTTTGATCTATCTCTATAGGTCTTAATTCCCAAAATGTATACTGATTCTCCTAAATCTTTCATGGAGAATTTTGTAGTTATTTAGACCTTAGTGACCTATACCATTAGTATGTTGTTCCTATGGGTAACATGTCATCAACTATATCACCAAGAAAATAATAGCTTGCCCATTCGTCTTATTATAGACATACAAATCATTCAGATTCTTTACGAAGTTAAATTCTTTAATTGCTTGATCATATCTGATATTCAAACTTTGTGAAACTTGTTTTAGTCCATATATGGACTTTTTTAATCTACATCCTTGATTTGGATTTGACTTAGATGTAAAACCATCAGGTTATATTATGTACACTTTATTTTGTAACTTTCCATTAAGGAATGTAGTTTTTACATCCATTTCCTATGTCTTATAATCATTGCATGTAGTTATAGCAAGCATAATTTGAATGGATTTTATCATGGCAACTGATGAAAAGGTTTTCTCATAATCAATGCCTTCTACCTGACTATAGCCTCTTGCCACTTATCTAGCCTTGTACATTTGTACATTGCGATCAATGTCAGCTTTTCCTTTAAAAACCCACTTCTACCTATGGGTTTTATCCTTTCAAATGGATCAACCAAAGTCTATACTGAGTTGAATTCATGGCATCTATTTCATATTTCTTGGTTTTAAGCTATTTATCAAAATCAATGTTAGACAATGCTTCTTCGAAGTTGGTAAGTTCAATATCACAAGGCAAGCTTTCTTAATTACAAAAAATCCATATTCTCTAGAGCCTGCTTGATCCTACTAGATCGATGGAATAGTTAGGTCTTTTGATTTCAAATTAAGCATCTGATGCTTCAACTGTTGGCTCAAGTTCTATTTGAATGTTTGTTTATAGTTCTTAAACTTCTTCAAAAAGTGTCCCTATTTTGTGACAAACACATTTTGCTCATTAGCATTATAAAAGTAGTATCTAGCATTTTTTTAGGATATCCTACAAACTTATGTTTGACTAATCTTGCTTCAAGCTTATCAGTTATTGCATGCTTCACGTAAGTAGTGCATCCCCAAATCCCTGTGTAAGACAAAATTGGGCTTTTACCTTTCCTTATCTCATATGTTATCAACATATTTATATAAAACCTTATTTAAAAGATACGCATAAGTTTTAAAGGCATATCCCTGGAAGGATATCGGAAAGTTTACCTTAGACATCATGGTTCAAATTATCTCTAGCAAAGTTTGGTTTTCCTCTTTAGACACTCGATTATGTTATAAAGTTCTCAGTGGAGTCCACTATGACAGAATCCCATTCTTAGTCAAATGATCCAAGAAATTTAGACTTTAGTATTTTCCTCCTCAATTGGATGTAAGAGCTAAAATACTCTTACCAATTTGTTTTCTTAATTTAGCTTTATACACTTTAAACTTTTCAAAAGCTTTAGGCTTGTACTTTATTAAATACACATACACATACCTCGAGTAATCATTAGTAAACTTAATGAAGTAAGAATACATATTTGTAACCATTGATTCATTAGTCCATATACATTTGAACGTACTAGGCCCAATAAATCCGTAGCTCTATCTTGTTTACCAGTGAAATGAGACTTGGTCATCTTACCAAGCAACCAACATTCACATGTTTTATATAATTCATAATCAAATGGTTCTAGATATCCTAGCTATCCGAGTCTTATTGATATGACCAAGTCTACAATCCTAAATATAGGTTTTACTTAGGTCATTACTTTTTATTTTTTTTACATCCATATTAAGTAAAGGCATTTTAGATGTAGTGCATGCAACATATTCTATAACGGGGCTAATACATAAACCACATCATTTAGGATGATCAAACAACTATTGCCTTTCATCCTAAACTCAAAATCATGATTCACGGTGAGGTATAAACAAAATGATGTTTCTTGACAATCTTAGAACATAAACATTTTTTTAGTTCCATAGTCATGCCCGTAAGCAATAATAAGGTACAAGTTCCAATGGCAATGGCTTCAACTTTTTATCCGTTGACTATTTAAAATGACCTCATTAGTGCCTAATTTTCTATTGCTCTTTAATAGGCTTATTTCATTACATAAGTGGATCCATATCGTGAATATATTATACAAAAGGTACTATTAATACTAGAATAGTTTAACTCAATCACACTAATGTGGAAGTTAGCAACCTTTCTTTCGATGAATACCTTTCTCAATTCAACATACGTATCCAAACACTTTAGGCTTATGGCATCAATATGCCTCACAATGTAGTTAATAAAATACCAATATCAATAACCTAGTATAAAATGAGTATTAGTTGGTTTTTCACGTATTAAACCAATAATGAAAGGTATTAAATCTTTATTGATCTTCCCACTAATTTTATAATATAATAGTCCTTATTATTATTATTTGAAATCTTTTTAAGGTACTTCTAGTGGATTGGGATCTCTTTCAACATGTTGTAACCTTGAGTGACTCAACAAATTACAGCAAGCCTTGTTAGGTGGGTAACATAACTTACCGATTGTATTTTTTTGCAACTTCTAGGTCTATTAGCTGGTAATTCTTTGCTTAAATGCATCACATACGTTTCAACTAATCATCAACTCTAACACCACATGGTCAATGTGACACACTCAAACCTTACAACATCAGTTGAGCAAGTCCAATTACTCATAACTAATGTCGTTCATGCAAAAAAGGACATTAAGTGACTCAATAAATCACCTTTGTTGGAACTCGGGTATCTTGTTTAAATAATAGAAGGCATCATTATCATGCATAGCATGAGACTCAATATTGTACAAGGGATTTTGTTCTTTCATTCTATCTTTTATTTAAGGTCTCATCATATTTGCATGCATAGCATTTATAATATCACATAAAATAAATCTACTATCATGCATGCTACTTGTATGATTATGGATTACTATATAATGCAATTTCCTTGAGCCACCAAACATACAAAGTCTTTGCAAGCTTCTTATAATCTCCTAAGCTTTATGGTGCCTTCGCTTGGATCTCCATCTTTGAGTTATAAAATTTTTCTTAACTAACCCTAATTTTACACTTATCTAATTATATTTGTAATAAAGAAATCTTGAGTTACATTTAAAGGGAATCATGTGAGAAAAGAATTTTAGAATCTTAAAAAAATAGAGATAAGGCAGGGTTCACAGACCCTATTTAACAAATTTAAACATCCATAAATAATCAAAAATACATCCATAATCATATTAGGCTTAGCCCATCATCCCTTACATCCACAAAAATTATGAATATATATAAACATATGTTTTAAATTCAAGTTACCAATTTTTTATGCTTAAATAATTGATCTATATGTAATTTTATTAAGAAAAGAATTTTCTTACATGATTAACATTTACTCTTATCATATTAGAATAAATTCTATTTCAAATAATATTGATCATTTAAATTAAATATATTCTTAAATTAATCAAATTAATTGAATTGTAATGCTTATTTTATTACCTAATTAATATCTTAAAAAATTTAAGAAAAATAATACAATTGGATAATTAAATGTTTGATGATATGTAAGAGTTTTAATTGGATTTAGCCTCTTAGAAGGGTGTTTTGTGCCAACCATGCTAACTTTTAGCATTTATTTAATTTAATCTAATCATATCAGATTTTAAATCTCAAGAAAATTAAAATTGGAAGAATCCTACTCCTATCTCAAGGATGTTTCAATTAGGATAATATTCAAAACTCTCCCATGTACCTACATAAGTCTACAGAAAGCTGAAGGTCTGCTTACCATTGTCCACAAAGAGCTAAATGCCTACCGCGTCAGAGCCTAAGGAGTAGGATGCCTACTAACCTTAGTCCACAAAGAGATGGATGCCTATCAAGCCAAAGTCCACATCAATAGGCACCAATCTAAGGGGTTAAACTTTAGATAACCTAAGAGCCTGTAGGGAGGTTAAATCGTAAAAAACTTTTTTAGGCTTTTATCAGAGTCGTTGCCAATATATTATACTCATCATGGTGAAGCATTAATTAAATCTAATTTTTGTAGGCACTGAAAAGGTTTCATCCTTGCCTAGACAAAATAATATTTATTTGTCTTTGCCCAACTTCTGATACTCAGCAACTGCCAAAAAATGGCAGCTATAAATACCTTATTTTGTCTGCGCCAATTTCTAGCTTTTCGAGACTTATTGAAAGGTAATGGAATAAAATAATCAAAATAGCAAATGAAGAAAACTTTTAGGAGCATGTTGCCAACCATTATGAAAGACATGGCTCCAAGCAAAATTTTTTTTTTTTTAGGAAAGGTATGAAATGCCTAGGGATCGTATTAAAAAGTGTAAAAAAAAGGCAACAAAAGTCATTATTCAGGGCATTATCAAGTCCATTTGAATAAGCAATGATCATTTCCCATCATTCTTAGCTAAGGTGAGATGCTTAAAGAGTCAAAGGTATGAAAATTCATAACAATATAAGGGCATATCGATACATGACTCTTAAGTATCAATACAAGGGCTTAATGTTGTAAAAAAAAGCTTTACATGTTGTATTAATACAAATGAGTTGTGTATTAATACATTTGCTTGAATATCAATACCACAAGCATTTGTATCAATACATACGCTTGAGTATCGATATGTATCGATGCAAGGTTTGTCAGTAGCTTGAAATGACGATTTTTGGCCAAATGTATCAGCACACAAGCTTTTGTATTGATTCTTAGAGGCACAATGTTCTTCGTATCGAGACAAGGATCTTTGTATTTATACTTGTAGGCAAAGTTTATTTTATGTATCGATACAAAGTTCTTTATATCGATACAAGCAAGCATTTTTGCCCAATCCGTGACATTTTTAACCCTTGCACTATCGACTTAAAACTCTGATTTGAAAACATTTTAGCACTAAAAATCATTAAAATTTATACCAAGCCTCAACATTGGACTTATGATAGGGTTTTAACAAACTTTTAAGGCCTAAAATGGCTTGAAACTAAGCATTGTGCATGAAATACATAGATTGTTTAAGGGCATGCTAGGCTTTTCCTTAGCTACAAACTATTACAGCTCTTTTGCTCTACCACCCTGCTCATGGCAACCAATAAAATTTTAGCTAACTAAGCATAGTACCCAAGGTTGTTATATTGTACATGGAGAAAACTTTAACATACCATTATTTTTTGCCCCTAAACTTTTAGCTAAACCTTTGGTTCTAAAGAGCCAACTTTGGCTTAACCAAAAACACCTACAGCAGAAACTCTTGTTTTTATACACTCTCTCAACACTCTTCAACCACCATAAAATTGAAAAACTTTCTTCATTCATATAGCTCCCTAAACTACCTATAAACTTATGAAACCCTTTATTTCTTTCACTTTTCAAACTCTCCTTCATCAATACCATAGCCAAAAGATCCTTTTATTTCATTCCTTTCTTGTTAAAAAAATAGCAAAGAGAGGTCCACTTAAAAGGAAAAGGTTAAGGTTTAAAGCTTGTTGGTATATTTTCCTCATATTTCTCTATTTATTTTTTGTTTTTCATTTTTCTCATCATGTTAGTGACCCTTTTGATGTTAGCATGACCATTTTAAGAACTTCATGCATTGTTGTAGCCTTGGTTATGGTAGATTTAGGACTTTTTCTTTCATAACCCCTTGACAATGCTTTACTAGGCTTGTGTGCTAGATTTACTTTCAAATCCTACCTTGATGCTGCCCTTGAAAATTCTAGCAACCATTTCTTTGTTTAAACATTTTCTTGTCACCTTTCATAGCATGATCTTGTTGTGATTCATGGAACTAAAATGTGTATGCATCTTCAAGCTCATTTCTTACTTTTTTGTTATCTTTTCCATGACAAAATGTTACATTTATTTATTTAGATGTACTATCCATTTTCATCATCATGTAGATCACATTTACTTCACAATACGTTTGTCAAGATACTCGCTTGTTTGCTGCAAAAATTAATTTTCAAAAAACCCTCAGTTTATGTTACCTTCAATAAATAGAGAATAACATTGATTTAATGTTTTCATTAAATCGGGCCTCTAATTGTAGGGATAAATCAAGCTTTTTAGGTGAGGATTCATGGTTAAATGAGCTTAAAAATGTTGTTTTTCAAAAGAAACTCTTGCATTTGTCAAAAATATAAGGCCTTGATCTTAAGTTTAACACCCTTGTTTGTGGCATGGTCAATAGGTTGTTTCATCATCCCAAACTACTTTGGGATTGTGGAATGACCATGCAATGCCCATGTCATTTTTCTCTCTACGTCATGCATGTTCGGATGTCCATGGCTCAAGTTTAACCCCAGGAAACCTAAAAATTCAAATAACACCTAGTTTTTGCCTTGCCAACACTATGGTCATGACTTGAAAAATCACTTTTGAACCTTAAGATATCTTTCAAGAATATTTTGATATTTTCCCTTAAAGGGTATCGAATTACCTTTCCAACGAATTCTTGTTTGCCTTCAAATCATTCTAGATAGGAGTTAAGATTTTTTGAACTGATGCTATCTCGAACCCCTGGAAATAATGATTTTCATTTTGTTTGGGTCATTTCAGCACATCAAATGATTTTTCTCAATCTTTAAAATGTTTTTCTTGAAAACTACATGAAATTCCATTTCTACAAAGTTATTGTTTGCGATTTAACAATCTTGAATGAGTCTAGAGTAATTTTTCAAAGTCTATTACACCATTTTCCCTGTGCATGTTGTCAGTGCTAGGACAAGCTCAATTTTAAAAATTAATTCACCCTAGAAAGTGATTTTTTGGGATCTTTGAAATATTTTTACATTAACCCTTATTGAGTTATCTTTCTAATAGTACTTCACCTGACCTCTAAAACCTCTAAATTTGCTTGAAATAAATTCCAAAAGGGTGATAGTGTAATGCTATCCACAGTTTTGAGATTTGAAAGATTAAATAAATTTTCCTAAGCCATTTTTTCGAGGTGTTCAAATGCCTCAAAATGCATTTGTTTAATTCTACATGGAGTCATGTTTAACCAAACAATTCCTATAAGGCTCAAGGGCAAAACACAAAAAAACATTAATCTTCTCTTTTATTTGAATACCAATTTTAATTTTAAAATACTATTCTCACAAAAAAATTATATTCTTCAAAAATATCAAAAATTTTCACCATTGGGCATACTCTAATCTAGTCTTCCAAGGGACACAACAACCTTGTTTTCCACTTAACAACCAAGATTTACTCTCTTCCAAACATCCCCAGCTCTTTTAGTTAAAACCTTACTTCCAAAATATCTACAATATTCACTATTTCAGATACTCTAACTCCACTTTTCAAGAGGATACTCCAACCTTGTTTTCTATACAAGATCTAAAAATTTTCTCTCTTTTAAACTTCCTTAGGCCTTTTAATCGAGACTTTTTTTTTGTACCTTAAGTGACCACTAAGTCTAAGTGTGTCTCAAAATTTTCATTCTGGCTATTCCTTAATAATCAAAGACATTTATAAGATACATTCTGACTATCCCTTCTTTTATGTTTTCATATGTTTATTTTTATGTAATGTCATTACATTTTTTCCTTTCACTAATATGTTTCCTTTCATGGCGTCCATTATGCATTCATATTTTGAAATCGTTTTCTTTAAAATTTAAAAGGTAATGTTTTGTGCCGGTATCTTTCTAATGCTTGACATGAAATATCCAATTATTAAAATTAAATCCAAAGATCATTTTTGTCGAAACTCTTTTTGTTCTTTATATATCTAAGGTGCATATGCAACTTAAAATTTTTATTCAAAACTCAGGTTTACAGTTTTTAAAAAAAAAATCATGCATTAAAAAGAGGTTATATCAAAATAATAATAAGTCAAAATCAAAGAAATTGAAACCAATGTAAGATATGGCAAGCGGGTACCTAATTTTAGACGTCATAGGGGTGCTAATCTTTCCCCATGCATAACTAACTCTCAAGCCCAACCAATGAATATCTGGACCTTGTAGACCATGAAATCAACTTCAAGTTTCGTAACTCAGAATTTAATAGGCATTTGATCATGCTTCGCCTCAAATGATCGATGGCGACTCTAAGTCTTTGGTCACTTCGTTATGGCCATCTAAGACCTGTTGGATGAGTGATTTGTTTAAAGATTTTTCCCCTTATTATCATTTCATCATGCCTAATCCAAATCCTAATCAAGGGATAACCCAAAGGCAATTCCTGACATTTCCTTTTTTAAGTTGTGCTCATCACCACTTAAGCAATTCAGACGGGTGTTGTGCCTAGGTAAAGGCACATTGCAACAAATGGTATATCCAAGAATACCTACTAGGTTAAGGGTAGCTTATCAAGTTCAAATAGATGACCTTGATCTACCCACATTGTGATAATGGATGGTGTGGCACCTAAACTTAGAATGGAGTAAGTGTTAATTAATGCTCATGAAATCATTCAAAACTTTTTAGAATAGTTTAATAAAGACTATCATAATAAAAAGTTTGACATCCCTAAAGAATCATTTCTAAACAAGACGTTAGAAGGTAGCCTAATTAGGTCTAATATGATAAGATGTAGTTCAAGACTTGATGTAGCCTAATCAGTTATAGATCATGATCCATGCATTGTCATTATACTTTTTTATGCAAAAAGACAAATGAAGTAATAAGAAAACATGCCATAATTTTCGAGAGCTAAATTAATAGAGTATAGATTATGAGGAATACTTTGATATTATAAAAATAGAAAGCTTATAAAAGTTTTGATATTAGACATGTTTTGAGATTAATTCACTTCTCTTCGTATATAACACCTAGATTAGCAGTAAAATGTATGTAACATATTGTAAGAAAAAATAAAAAAGAAGTAGTGAAGATAAACCACAAAAATGGTAGTCTTATTGATATTAATCAAATCTTGCATTCTTATTAATGTTTTTGAAACATTATATGATTTATTTTGGCAATCAAATGCCAATTAAAGATGATTGCTAGCATTTGATGTCGCACGTAGATAGCATTAATCATAGAATTTATTATATATCATGGTCTCATTATTTTCAAACATATCCTTGTAATAGTATTGAGAAATGATGATGGCCAACATGGAGGAAGTGACCCAACTGATATAGATTAAGCTTGTCAATCCATCTAGTAAAGTTTATAAACTTTTATGATTTATTATTGAACATTTAGATGCTTTGTTTTTTACAGTTATGCATTAATTGTGAGGATATTATTTTGAATAATGTTTTGAAAATTATTTTGGCATGTGGATGCCATGCTATTTAATTCCTCCATTTTAAAAAATCATAATAGAATTGTACTACAGCTTGGCTTATCACTTAACTTATACTGAATGAACATATACTTTATATGTTAAAGTCTAATTAATTTATTGAAATCCAAAATGAGATTTTGAATTGGATTCCCTGCAAGAATCTTACAGGTGTAGGATTTAGTAGGAGCCCATATAAATTATTAGAAGTTACTAATCATGTTTAAGTGACAATAAGTTATAAATATTTGGATGTAACTTAGGAAAAGGTTCTAAACCAGAATTACTTATTTATATGCATGAGTGATCAAATAAGTCATTTCATTTTAGGCTTATAAAATGGAATAGTTTTGGATTGTTAGCTAATAAGCTAAATAGTTGGTTCCAATAGTTGTAAGACAACTAACCATATGATTAGAATCAAGGTCTCTTTGTGATCCAATTAGCTTATTGACTCAATTATATAGATTATCTCATATGAACAAACATATTCTCCATAGAAAACACTTAAAACAAAATGATTTTCTCAAGTGCAGGTGGGAGATTTGGTATATGCCCTTAAACTAATCAAATTAGGACATGAGATATATAGTCAATAACTGCATACTAGTTACTAGCTCTAGTAACATAAGGTTTTCCTTCATATTATGGCATGATTGACTATTATAAAACCACTAACTATAGAAAGTCGATGAAACTTAAATGGCCTTTTAAAAAAGTTACAAAGTGATGCAATTATGAGATCTATATGCATCAAAGCTAAGTTTCTCAAAATGTTCCTTGTTATTTTTTCTCCAAATGGGGCATTGGCAATGCTTAAAAAGCAAGACATGTTATACCTTTTTTACTTATGAAGTAAGGAACTGATCCACAAATTAAAACATATGAGATACTTGTATCGCATAAGGGTGTTTCTTTTTGGAAACAAGTTCACTGAACATAGCCTTATTAGAACTCTATTTGGTATTAGTCACTTAAGTGCTTATGGAATATGTTCTTATATATTAGTTATGTAAATAGTCATCTGACTTGTGATACCAAATGATCTTGTATGAAGAATGTCATACTTAGAGATAATCATGAACGAGTCCACAAGGATAGATACCAAAGGAAGGGTGGTTTTGGGTATAACATGAAGCATATAGTAGATAAATAAATGATCCAAAAAGGATTCACAACTCCTAGTAACATCGTAGATGTATCTTGAATATTCTTAATTACAGTTAATTGGATTAAAGTTTTAACCCAAAGTATAGTAAATTACAAGGAATCATTTCTCATAGATTCATTATCATTAACCAAGAATTGTAACACCTAACATGGATGAAGCATGAGTAAACACTATACAATTCTCATGCTCATTCTAGGATATTTGGTGAAAAGAGCATATTACACTAATAGGCTAGTTAATAGAAGGTTTTGTTAAGGTGACATTGACTCTTCAATATTTGGGTGGTCATGATAGGTCACTAGATTTAACTCTTGATGTATGAACATGATTGATGAGATTAATTATGTTCATTACTAACATGTTTGGAAGTTAATGGGTCACACACAATAAGATTGATTTGTTAGATTAAATCCAAGATTTAATTAGGCATGAGTTAATTAAATAACAGGTATAATGAGGAAGACTTAATTGAATTATTTCAATTCAATTTAAGATACAAACTAATTAGAGATTTCCAAGGCTTGATATTTTTAATTAACCCTTAGTTAAAGAACAAAAATTTTGATTTTCAATTAAACTCCCTTAATAAATGAAACTATTTCACCTTGTCCCAAAGTAACTTGGCTAAGAGATAATTGTCTTCACAAGATAAGCACATCTTGCTTGTAATATTAAGGCATCCGAATTTAGATTTCTTAAAATCTTAATTACATTGTAATCTTTTTTTTATTGAACCTTTTCAGTCAAGTTCATCAAATTTAACCTTTATTTAATTAAGCTTAAATTAATTAAATCATAAGTTTAATCTTACAATTCTACCATATTGTGTGTGATTCACAAGGTTCCTAAAACATTGGGAATGAATATAACTAATCTAATTAACTATTAGATGTCAATTAACTATTTAGCATGTATAAATATGAAATACATATATGTATACGTAGGTTGTCATATGTAGACAAACCATGTATAATTAAGTTACATAATTGATATCAATAGAGAATGAGAAATTGATCTCAAAATGCCCACTTCAAGAAGAAAAAGTTGGTTAGTATGGAATCCCACATTGAAAACTTATAAGCTATTTCGTGTATTATATAAGCCTAAGTTTTAAGGTAAGGTTGGACCTTGAGAGGCATTTAAGGTGAGGACCTACATAAGTTTGGTTGGACCATACACCACCAAACTAAATCGAGCTAGGTCATATTCGGGCAAAAGGTGGTATGGGCCTTATCTTTTGAGAGCCCAAACCTTTAAACTTATTTAAACCTAACCCAACCAATGTCTAATTAAGATATATGTATTCATATTTGAATTGTTTTATTTTTAAAAAATTTAAATAGTATAGATTAAGATAAATGATTTTGTTTAAACAATTTTGTTGGCTTGAATTTTTAATTAAAAGCCATTTGAAAATACTTATCTTTGTTCTAAACTATTTTATAGATTTTTGTCATTTTTTTCTTAACTCTGCCTTCTAGTTTTGGTTCTATCATTATGAAAGAAAATTACTACATCTTTCAGTATGCAAATTGCCATTAACAAATGTTATCGATAGCAATGAGATTGAGGCTACTTAGACACAAATTATGATTATGGTCAAGCACCTGAGAGGCAAACAAATATTTTATTAAGGTCACAAATTTTATTTATGTCCTGTTCAATGACATTCAGTAAGTCTGAATTATTTGTTGATGTTGTTCATCTTCTCCATAGCAATGTTATTTTTAGAATTTGCTTTTATCTTTAGTATTGAATCAATTCCCTCTCTATTGGAACAACCCTTAAATCAGTAATGATCTTAAGATGATATTGCTTCAATACTGTGTTTATTCAATGCTATTTTAATGATTCTAACTGCTATTGTTTTGTCAATATTTCTTATTTGATTTATATTGTATTTTTAAGTTGGTGTATTTTGATCAATGTATGTTTCAACTTGTTTTTCCAAGAAGTTTAATAAATTCATACTGATTTGAACCTATTATTTTAAATAACAGATGGCATAACCTTTTACCGGTAATGTTAGTGCACCAACACCACCACTACAATTAAATGCTACACATGTTAAGAAGTTCAAGAAGTTCAAGGGTGTGGACTTTAAATGGTGATTGTAAAAGATGCTGATTTATTTAAACACTCCAAATTTAGCCAGCTTTTACAAGAAAAGACATCGATTCTTAAAGAAGGAAGAATGGATACTATTGCGATGGCCTTAGTAGATGCATGGAAACATTTAGATTTGTATGCATGAATTATATCATTAACAAACTGAATACATGTTATACAATGTGAATAATCTAATCAACATAGTAAGAGAGATAGGGGAGTCGTGGATAAGAAGTGTAGAATCAAAGATGTTAGCATGAAAAGTTTATGGTTAGCCAATTTTGGACTTCAAAATGGTGGAATCAAAAATCAAGATCAGTTAAGTCTAAGACTTTCTATTGATCTTCCATGAAATTTCTTCAAAAAGTATAATACCTAGCGAGTTATTTCAGTTGCCACTTTTATAGGAAAACTATCACTTTTATAGAGCGATTTAAGAAATATCTCATGCATAAGACAAAAGAGATAAATTTAAAAGACTTGATTATTCGGTTAAAAATCGAGGAGGATAACCATGGTTTACAAAATAAAGGTGGAGTTTAGACTCTGGAAGTGAAGTCAAATGTTATGGAACATTCGCACAAGACTAACATGAGGAAAAAAAGTTGGATTTTGTTTTGCCTAAGGAAATAATAAAGCTAGTGTGAAAAAGTTCCCTTGAAGTTTTTTTTTTTTTTGTGTAACAAACCAGGACACTGTTCAAAAAACTATCATCAAATAAAGAACAAAAAGAAGAAATCTTAAGCCAACTTAGTTAATAATAATAAGATCGAGCTTGCTACTACATAACTAAAGCAAACATGGTGGAAAACCTGAAGACATGTAAGTTGACATCAGTGCTGATTATCATTGCTGCTACCGTCATCAAATAAAGAACACAAAGAAGAAAGCTCAAGCCAACTTAGTTAATAATAATGAGATCGAGCTTGCTGCTACTATGACTAAAGAAAACATGGCAAAAAACCTAAAGACATGTAAGTTGACATCAGTGCCGATTATTATGTTTGTTCTAATAGGAAGAGTTTCTCCAAGTATAAAGATGCTGCTAATGATGACAACTATTTATAGGCAACTCTTCGATCCGCAAAGTACAAGGCCATGGGAAAGTAGTGCTCAAAATGACCTATGAGAAAGAACTAACCTTGAACAACATGGTTCATGCTCCAAAAATTAATAAGAATTTAGTTTCCAGCTTTTTATTGAGTAAGACTAGAATAGGTTGGTCTTTAAGTCTATCAAATTTGTACTTTCCAATTATGGCATGTTTATACGTAGGGGATATTAATATGATAGGTTTTTCAGCTTAATGTTATGAAACTTGTATTACAGAACGAGAATATAAATAAAACGAGTTCTTTTATTTACTTGCTTGAGTTTTCTAATGTATGACATGGTGTAGACAGCTTATTTTGTCTGAGCCATCATCCAAGGTAGTAAGAGTCACTATTCGAGGAATCATCAAGTCCATTTGGATAAGAACAAATAGTCATCCATAATTCCTCACCGAGATAAAGTGTCCAAGAAGCCAAAGGTGCATAAAATCCTTATTTGTATGAGTAGGTATCGATACATCACTTTTAGGTATTGATATATAGTTATCACACCATCAAAACCCTAAAAATTATTATTGACATCAATATAAAAGGCCATTTATTAACACTTATGTTGTAGTATTGATATAAAAGGCTTTGGTATTGATACTAGATTATTTTGAAGCTAAAATCATGACTTTTGGCCAAAATGCATCGATACATTAATGGAAGCATCGATATAATTGGTGTGGTATTGATACAGGCCTTCCAGTCGTAAGACTAGAAAGGAATTTTTGTTCTTGGTATCGATATAGGCCATTTGTATTTACACTAGAAGGCAAAATGGGTTTCTTGGTCATAATGCAAAGTTCATTGCATCGATACAATAAAGCATTTTGCCCAATTTACGCCATTTTTCAACCTTTGCGCCATTGTTTTAAAAGTTTTTGGCACTAAAAATTATCAAAATTCATATCAAGCCTTAGCATTGAACTTATGATTGGGTTTAACAAATTTTTTAGCCTTAAAATGGCTTGAAACTAGGACATTTGCATGAAATACATGGACTACATGGGCACATGATTGGCTTTTCTCTAGCTGCAGTTTGCTTCAGCCTCTTTGCTCCACTACTTTGCTAGTGCAACTAGCTAGTCATAGTACCTAAAGCTATTATATAGAACATGGAGAAGACTCAAAAATACCCTTCCTTTGACTTTAAAAATGCCTTGTCTGAGTGTTGGATATTAAAAACAACTTGGCTTAATCAACACATTTCTAGCCACCCAAAATCCAAAAACTCTCTTCATTCCCATAGTTTCCTAAACCACCACCAAAAACCTTCCAAAACCTTTCTTTTCATTCACTTACACCCTTTAAACTCCCCTTTATCCATTTCATAACCAAAGAGCCCCTCTTTTCATCATTTTCTTGCAAATTAATAGCAAAGAAAGGGAAGAAAGTGAGCTTAAAATTGTTGCCCAAAGGAAAGGCTAAGGTTTAAAGCTTCTTGTGTTAGGAATGCCTAAGGATGAAAGACATTTTTAATGTATTTCTATAATTTGAATTGAATATTCATATTTATATATTCGAGGTTTCATTATATCATTACTATTCCATCTTTATTTAGATTTACATGTTAAAGTAAATGTAAGCAAATATGGCTCATTGACTACTTATGTTTATACTATTAAAATGTTGCATATAATAGATTTTATAAGCAAGAAGACAACATTCTAAGGTAAGTAGTTTAAATTGATAGTCCCTAGTCTATAAGGTTAATGTGAGCACTTAGCCCATGGTAAGACTATTATGGCGCCAAAATCCATTAGAAAGATGGCTTGTCTAGCCATCTAGAATAGGTAACTCTTGAGTAGAGACATAATTGTATCACCTAGATGTGGTGATCCATTGGACTGGACCAAAGTGTAATTAATCCATTAATAAGCTCGTTTAATTTGATTAATTCATTTTTGACTTTTGTAATTACCTTAATCCTAACAAAGTAATTGACTTTATATGTATAACTTGTATACTTTGACATTCCAAAGGCTAAAGCACCTTGAAGTACTGAGCTATTATACCAATTTGGTGGGTATATAACTTATACTTTACGAGAACTTAACTTATAAATATAGAATCATAGCTCCTATAAAGAGTTAACGTTATCCTCTTAAAAGGCATTATATGGGATAGTGAAAATAAATAAGGCATTAATCATTTATTTATCAAAAGATAAATTGTTCATATATGGTGGACAATCATTTTTACATTGAGCGTATAATGGAACTTTAAAATAAGATGATCAAATAGATAAAATGGATTTTTTAACCTTATATTGATCATATGAAGGTATTGCACATATGACAAGGTCATTAGACTAAACGACTATTTATAAAGCTTACGTAATACAGTATATAATTCAGAATGTAGTCTCAGGTCCTTAGTGGTACAACCTTAAGACTAATAATTAAGTGATTAATTATTCAATGTACAATAATTAATACATAGATATTGGAGCCTAATATGTCCAATTGGTCCCTCCACTAGCTTAATATAATTCCTTGACTGATAGTTATTGATCGAAAACTTAAAATTAGATGATTCTCAAAATGGTGAAATGGTGCACCGGATACACTCTTTTGTAAAAAGGTAGGCATATGCTTCAGTAAATAAATAAAAGATAATTTTAGTGTTATCTATTCAGAATATTTATTTAATTTGGTTAAAATATTTATTTAGATAAGAATTAGTAATTTAAATTAATTATATTTATCTTTTGATAAAGACTAGAATTAATTTAAATTAAATAAATATGGGAAATTAATTATTTCGAAATTAATTTAATATCCATTAAGTCTTGTTTAAATATTTATTTATAACTTAAATATGAAAAGCATTCCAAATAAATTAAGAAAAATTGTTTTTATTTGTTTAATTTTAATTTATGATTAAAATAAAATTATTTCACTGTAGTTATTTTTTATTTTGATGATTAGTACATAATTATTCGATTCGAATAAAATTACCATGATTTTATTTCGAATTAGAATTGAATTTATGGAAAATTATTAGGTTAAATAGAATTAACTGTCTAATCAAAATTAATAGTATTTAGATTAAATGAACTAAACTTCATAAAATAAATTGGGCCAAAAATATATATAGATATACTTAGGCTTGGCTGAAAATTTGGTGGGCACCCAAATTAGACTTGGTAGCACATATTAGGGTTTTATGGAGGTAATAAAATAATTATTTTAATTAAAAAATTAAAATTAGGTCACCTTATTACCTGATATAAAGAAGAGGTAGTGCCTAGGGTTTCAAGTTAGACTATTTGCACTACCCTAGGATTTCTAATTACAACAGTGAAGGGCCTACGGTACCCTAAAGGGGGTGAGGCTCAACCATGAGGATTGATTCCTTTAAGGTGCCTACTAGTAGGAGACTTAGCTAAAGAGTAGAAGTGAGTTGTGTAAGGAGGTACTTACACTTTATAAAGCAAAAGCCACTGAACCTTAGACAGGTGGGAATGGTGAGCCACTTGGGTACTCTCTTGATTTCTAACTTGTTAGCACAAAGATGGTCTTTAAAGGAGAATAAGCTGTATGAACCCAGAGTGGATCAAGAAAAAGAATGCCCACACATTTTACCATCTGGGAACTAGAGAATGGTGGAGAAGGCTAGTTGGTTAAAGCTTTCACATGGATCTGGGAATTCTTGGATGGCATCTTTAGATTTGCAACTCAAATGATTGATTATGGCAATTTTATTGTAGACAACAACATGATCTAGGAAGATCAAATTTAAAAATTTTTAAAAGTTCCCTATGTAAACAGATATGTTTTTCCAACATCTTGGTATATAATCTTCATATTGCTCCATTTATTTTTTGCTTTTCATGTTTTTTATCATGTTAATGACCCTTTTCATCTTATCATGACATCTGAAGACTTCATGCATCTTGTGGCCTTGATAATGGTAGATTTAGAATTTTGATGCCATGTTTATCCCTTATACCATGTCCTACTATGCTCATATGCTTTGTTTGGCTTAAAACATGATTTTTATGTTGGACGAAAATTCCAACAAGTTTTCCTTATTTAAACATGTTCATACTATCTTTCATTGCATGAGTTTTTATATCATTCATAAAGCTAACATATCTTTGCATGATATTTGCCATTTCCTTGCATTTTTTGTTATCTTTTCCACGTCAAAGTGTCATCTTTGTTTTTTAATCTGCTATCCATGTTCATCTTCAAATAGGTCGCATTTAATTCATATTATGTTGTCAAGATGCTTACTCGTTTGTTACAAAAATCTGATTTTTTATAATAACCCCTAGGTTAAATCTATGTTACCTCTAATAGATGGAGAATAGCATGGATTTAATATTTTCACTAAATTAATCATCCAATCTTGGGGATAGATCAAGCTTTCCATGTCTAGGTTCATGGTTAAATAAGGATAAAAATTATGATTTCCAAAATGAAATAGCCTTTTTACTTGATCTTGAGTTTAATAACCTTATTGGTTACATGGTTAAAGGGCTCTTTGACCATCCCAAACTACTCCAGGACTATGTAAATAAGCCTTGAAACCCATGTCACTCATTCCTTTCTGTCATAAATGTTTTGATGTCTATGACTTGAGTTTAGATCTAAGAAACCCAAAAAAACTGAAAAATCTCCTTTTTTGCCCTGACAATTCTATAGCCATGCATTGAAAAATCATTTTCAAAGCCTAAACCATTTTTCATGAATTTTTTTATTTATTTTCCCGAAAAGGTATCGAATTACCTTTCCAATGGTATCTTTTCTGCCTTCGGATCATTCCAGATAAGGGAATTATGATTTTTTAAATTTTAAAATATTTTTCTTAAAAAAAGATCTTGAAATTCTTTTTTGGGAAAGGTACCTTTTGTGATCTAATGATTTTGTATGAGTCAAAAATGATTGTTCAAATTTCGCTACACCGTTTCCCCTATACATGCTATCAACACCACATTAAACCCAACTTTAAAAAGTATTTCCACCTAGAAAGCAATTTTTAGGGTTTTTGGAATATTTTTAAATTAAACCTCTTGAATCACATGTTAAATGGTACCTCATTCGATCCCTAGAACGTTTAAATTTGCTCAAAATAAATTTGAGAAAGGAGAGAGTGTGATGTTGTCCTCTATTTTTGGACTTAGAAAAAATTGGACTAATTCTCTAAGCCATTTTTGATGCATTCCAGGGCTTAAAAATTCATCCGACTGATTCCCCAAGGAATTAGGTACCAAAATTCAAGACCTTAGGCTCAATCAAGGCCTTAAACTTTTTAATTGATTCTTGCATTTTATTCTAATTATCGATTTTAATTCAAAATTCAATCTTTTCTTTATAAAATGTTTCACTCTTTAAAATTACTAAAATTTCCATCTTTAGGGATACTTCAACCCTATGCTCC
>JBBYHO010279762.1:21059-31413 GCA_038382025.1 Adansonia gregorii | reverse complement strand
TGAATTATAGTATTAAAAAAATTAATTTATTATAGGAATGTTATATATTGTTAGCAATTTTAATGTCATATGTAATATTTAAATATAATGTTTTCATATTAAAGTTGTCATGAGTTAGGTTTGGTCAAGCCTGCATAGCAAAATATTTTGCATAGCCCAACTCGATTTGAATTGATAGATTATATCTCGACCCCCTTAACGATGTTTCTAGTTTTGTACTTGCTCTAACAAGTCATTGGATGACAATTAATAACGTGTTTAGCTCGGCAAAATGACTATTTTATTTTGTTATTATTTTGTACATTACAATAATCTAATGGAGGACGACAATGGAGCTCGAAGGAATCTTGGCCCTCCAACATTTTTTATGTCCCTTAATATAAATATGTATTTACATTAAATATATTAAATCGGTCCTTCAAAATTAAAATTACTATTTTATAATTTTGCTTCAAATTAACAAAGAGCCAAAATTATATCGTTGTTTATCTATTTATTGAATCTATTAGTCATTATTTACAAACACGTAAACGATTAAGATTAATAACTTTATCACAAATATTAATTCACAATCATGTAGATTTAAGAAAAACCAAATTAACTTTTTAGTTTGGCATAACTTCTTTTCTCGTATATTTATGTTATATTCTATATCTTTGTGACCATTTTTAATGCGTTTGGCTTAATTTGGGGTACCACTTTACAAAACTAAAATTGTTGCTAAGGGGTTTTTTTTTTTTTTTAATATATGTACATATATTTTTGTCTTCGTATTTATAATCTTAAATCTAGATTGTGTTTTGTCGGAATTCAAGATAGTTCTTTCTTTAATTTCCTTCATATTGCTATATAAATTTGCGAGTCTTAATCTCTTATGAAAAATTGATCTTTTACAAAGCTTAATACTTTCACCTTATGATTTTATTATGAAAATTAAATTAAAAATAGATTTGTAAATATAAAAATCACAAAAATTTATATATTTTATGAGATTTCAATTTTTTTATTAATATATTGTTTGCAAATATTTTTTATATTAGAAAATTTTTTTAAAATATTTCAAATAAAGATAAAAAAAATATAATTTTAATTGACTCTCTCAAAATCAAAAGTCAAGATCCATTCCTATAATAATCTAAAAGCTTGATTCATTGAATCAAAAATGATTATTACACCTCTGTTACCAAAACTTTTGTAATAACAATTCATTAATGGCTATTTATACCTTATTAGGAATAAAATAATTTTCACAACTATCCTTACAGAGATTTTCAAAAGACAAATATTAACCTTGCCAAAAATCAGAAGCCATATCATATTCAACAATTTGCAACCAATTTTTAGCATAAAAAAGGAAAAATAAAGGAGAAACTTTCTCTCTCTTAAAGTTTGGGGTTAGGGTAGTTAAAAAAATTTTCTCGATTTTAAATTTGGGAAGGAATAGAAGACGTAAACAGCATTATTAAAAAATAAAAGCTTTTGAAGCGATTAAGGATGACAAAAAAGGATGGAAGCCATATGTTGTTTTTATAGATATATGCTTTTTTGGTATCTAAAAAAGATGGAAAATGGGAATAGGAGTTTAGGAGGAAGCTAAATTTAGAGAATTTTTTTTTTTTTTTTTGGTTTTAGACAGCGATGGCAATTGATGAAAGGTAATAACAACAGCAGTAGCCACTGATCAAAGTCTAAGATTTTATGAATACTAGTATTATGCTTCCGCTTCGTAGGGAGATTATTTATTTTATAAATTTAATTATTATTAATTAAAAATTAATTATAAGTTTAATTTTATTAATAAATATGTATTTAAAATTGAATATGAATTTTAATTGATTTTGGACTATCGAGCAAATCTATTACTCTAAATACATTATTTAAAAATAAAATAATTAATGATTTTTTTAAAATTTTAAAATTTTTATTAAATAATATTTATTTATTTAAATTTGATATGAATTTAAATTAACCCATAAGTCAAAGTGTAGATTAATCACTTTAAATATATCATTTAAAAATAAAATTAAAATAATTATTAAAATAAATATTTTTAAACTTTTTTCATTAGTTGGCTCGAGTATCAATCCTAAACTTATCTTTAAGTTAACATGTGGATTAATCCTTTTAAATAAACTTTTAAAATTAAAATAAAAATAATTAATAAAATCAAATTTTATTTTTTTAGCAGATTTGGTATAAATTCTAAATTGATCTATGAGTCAATGTGCGGACCAACCCTCTAACTATGTCATTCAAAAATAAAATAAAAAAATTGATAAGATAAAAGTTTTAATTTTTTTTATCGAAAGGGTTAGATATGTATCTTAAATTAAGCCATAACTTAATCTATAGATTAACAGTTTAACTACGTAATCTAAAAACTAAATAAAAATATCAATTAATAAAATAATTTTGTTACGACATGTCATAAAATAATTTTATGAATTTAAGATTTAATATAAAATACTTTAAATCTTTTATTATTTTTAAATAATATTTTTAACATATATAATTTATATATATTATATACATTATATATTATTTATAATATATATTGGTGGGAGATCAGTTTCTTACTTAGCGAACCCGCTCACATTGTTTGTTTTATAAGAATACAAAAATAATAAATAAATAAAAATAAGAGTAAATTAGTAATTACAGTCTTTTTATTAATAATTTTAATAATTACTATTTTTTGTTTTGAATTATTTTTTTTAATTTTACTTTTTTTAAATAATTATCAATTTATTTTTTTTAAAATTTACTATTTTTTAAAATTATTTTTATTAATTTTTTTATAATAATTATCAATCTATTTTTTTTAAATTATCCTGCTAGGAAAATATCCTAGGGCTCAATTTATGAAATTTTACTATTTCTTTTTTTGAAATTATTTTTTTAATTTTAATTTTTTATAATAATTATCAATCTATTTTTTTACGAAAAATAAAATTTTACTATTTTCTCTTTTAAAATTATTTTTTTAATTTTATTTTTTATAATAATTATCAATCTATTTCTTTTTCTGAAATTTTTTCTTAAGTAATTGGACGAAAATAACCTTACAAATTTAAAAAATACCGCTTGAGTCTTAGGACTCAAAAATAATAGTAGGTACTAGTATCATGCCCCCGTTTCGCAAGGAGATTATATTTATTTTATACATTTAATTATTATTAATTAAAAATTAATTATAAATCAAATTTTATTAATAAATATGCATTTAAAATCGAATATAAATTTTAATTTATTTGGAGTTATCGAGCAAATTTATTACTCTAAATACATCATTTAAAAATAAAATAATTAATGATTTTTTTAAAATTTTAAATTTTTATTAAATAATATTTATTTATTTAAATTTGATATGGATTTTAAATCAACCCATAAGTCAAAGTGTAGATTAATCACTTTAAATATATCATTTAAAAATAAAATTAAAATAATTATTAAAATAAATATTTTTAAACTTTTTTCATTGGTCTGCTCGAGTATCAATCCTAAACTTATCTTTAAGTTAACATGTAGATTAATCCCTTTAAATAAACTTCAAAAATTGAAATAAAAATAATGAATAAAATAAAATTTTATTTTATTTTTAGCAGATTTGGTATAAATTCCAAATTGATCTATAAGTTAATGTGCGGACCAACCCTCTAAATATGTCATTCAAAAATAAAATAAAAATAATTAATAAAATAAAAATTTTAAATTTTTTTACTGAAAGGGTTGGATACGTATCTTAAATTAAGCTATAACTTAATCTGTAGATTAACAGTTTAAATACATAATCTAAAAACTAAATAAAAATATCAATTTATAAAATAATTTTGTTATGGACATGTCATAAAATAATTTTATGAATTTAAGATTTAATATAAAATATATAAAATATTTTATTATCTTTAGATAATAATTTTAATATATATAATTTATATATATTATATAAATTATATATTATATACAATATATATTGGTGGGGGTTCGGTTCTTTACTTAGGGAACTGACCCACACTGTTTATTTTTTTAAGGACAAAAAGAATAATAAATAAATAAAAATAAGAGTAAAATGATAATTACAATCTCTTTATTAATACTTTTAATAATTACTATTTCTTGTTTTGAATTATTTTTTTAATTTTACTCTTTTTTAATAATTATCAATTTATTTTTTTTTAAGTTTACTATTTTTTTAAATTATTTTTTCTAATTTCACTTTTCTATAATAATTATCAATTTATTTTTTTCAAAATTCTCTCGTTCGAAAAATACCCTATGACTAATTATAAAATTTATTTTTTGAAATTTTATTATTTTTTAAATTATTTTTTTAATTTCACTTTTTTATAATAATTATCAATTTGTTTCTTTTTTCTGAAATTCTTCCTTAAATATTGGGACGGACATAACCTTATAAATTTGAAAAATACCTCTTAAATACCTTTTAAAATTTTATTATTTTTCTTTTTAGAATTATTTTTCTAATTTTACTTTTTTATAATAATTATTAATATTTTTTTTTGAAATTTTTTAAATAATTGGATGAAAATGACCTTACAAATTTGATAAATACCATTTGAGTCCTAAGATTCAAAAATAATAGTAGGTATAGAAGATTATGGTTGAATATTCATTTTCTTTTTTGGATAGAAAGAGAGTGAGAGAGGGAGTAGTTTATAGAGATGGTGAACATGAAAAATGAGGGAAAAAATTTGCTAGTTTTATATAAGTTAAAAAAATTTAAATATAATTAAAATGTATGTTAAATGTAAATATTGATATATTTTTAAATGTTATTTCAAAATAATTTTATTTCATTTTTAAATATTAATATTTAAAATTTAATTTATTATTTTAAAATTTAACTTACAAAATTGTTAATATCGTTTTGGATATAAGATTTTAAATAATATTTTTAAATAATATAAATATATTAAAATTTTGGATATTGATAGTATATTAAAATATTTATAAATATTATTAATTTAAAAAAATTTATTCAAAGGTAAAACAAAGTCAGTTTATATCTATTCTTTACCTACACCTTAATACCAGTTTAACCAATCAAATAATGTCATAGGATTAGCTCTAAAATTCATTAGATAAATCAAACAACGTAGTATATATTCTCTTTATTTTATTCTTACAAAATAGTTATTATTTTATTACAATGAACCGTAAATAATTTGACAAATTTTATTTGAATGATCAGTAAACGGACAACTACAATTTCATCAATGTTGTACTTAGATTTGTCAACTTTGATCCGAGTTAAAAAACCAATTCGACTGATCCAAACCCGAGCCCAATGCAATTTGAACACAGAAAGTTAGCAACTCCAATTTGCCCGATCTGAACTAAAAAATGACTCAAATTTAAAATAACATGAACTCAAAACAATCTATACTTGAAATGACTTAAACCCAAAATGACCAAAATCCAGAATAATTAAAACCACAATGATGCAATCTCGAAATAACTTTAACTTAAATTAAGTATAATTTTTTTAAAAATATTAATTTAATAAAATAAATAAATATGAAAAGATTAAAAATTTTAATTTTATAACTTCAATTATCTTTTAAAAATTTTTTTTCTTTAGTATTACAAGTTTATATATTTTTAAAATATTATATTTTTTATTATAAGTAAAAATATTTTTTATGATTATAACTGAATTTTAATTTTAATATTTATTAGTATAGATTAAAAAGTGTTTTGCTTTAAATTGATAAAAAATTTAAGTAGATTGATAATTACTATTTTAAAACAAAAAATAATTAACAATAATTCAATAAAACTATATATATTACTTATGATAATCTTATAATATAATTTAATTTTAAACAAATTAATATGTGCTATATAACTTATGATAATATAATAATATGATTTAATATTAAATTATAAATTTTTATTGTCGTGGGTATACACATGATTTATAATAAAACTACATAATGCTAGATTGAAGCTTGTGCAATGCATAGATTATAAGTTTAATTTATAGTAATTTTTTAAAATTATAACAAAATTAACAATACAAGTTGAAGACATACATGTTGAAAAATGTTTTAAAATCTTGATAAGTAAAGATAAGCGATTCTAAAGAAAATGTATTATTGTTACAACTATGGGACTATTGATTAAAAAAATAATAAATTTAATATAACAATGAAACCAATAACTCAAAGCAGAACAAAAATGTAATATGCATTTCAACCACTAAATTCTAGGTTAATATTTTTTTTATATATATCAGTAGATTTTTTTTTACTGAAATACTGAAATCTAGAAATTAGACTTTTGTTAAATGCAAAAAATTAAAAAATAACTTCTGTAAATGCCTTCTCAGGTTCAAGGAAACAAGAAAATCGAAGAAAAAGGCTAGACTCTGCACTAATGAACAAGAGCCTGTTCAGGTTCAATTTGGCAAAAGTAAGCCGGAAACAGGTTTTCGTGATCAGGTTTCGAAGGATAACTGTAGTTAGGAGATTAAGCATAGAAAACTTAACAGGGTAGAGGAATAGGATCCTATTACAATGGGAAGACTGGTGACTAGTCCCGCCAATTACAGTAGAAGATCTGAATAAAAAATTGCAGGTTTTACTTAGTTTGCCTCAGAATGATGGCAGTTTATTAAACGAAAGACCAATCCGATAGCAACTGAGTGAACTACTTGACAAAGAAGACATCTTTTGGGCGTAACATTCCAAAGTGAATTGGCTTTAATAGGGAGACAAGAACACTCTTTCTTCTATTCGAAAGCCACAACGGAGACTGGCGTGAAGCTGAAAATAGGATAAAGGAAATTGTCGTTGATTATTTCAAAAATATATTTCAATCTAAGGGACTGAGCTTTATGAAGAAGAAATGGAGGCTGCTAAAACAAGAATTTCAAGTGAGATGAATTCATTCTTGACAATAAAATTTAAAGCAGAAGAGATTGTCACAGTAGTTAAATAGATCATCCAACACAAGCACCGGGACTTGATGATGTGCTTGTTTTTTTCATTAAAAAATATTGGCATTTTTTTGGGCAAGATGTAACCTCTTTTTGTCTTTCCTTTTTAAATGGAAATAGGGAGATTAGGAGTGAATAAAGCCTATATCATCTTGATCCTAAAAATCGAGATCCTGTTTTGCCCTATTAGTTTTTGTAACGTTATTTACAAGATTATTGCTAAGGACTTAGCTAATAGGCTAAACAAAAGTACTCCCATCTTGTATTAATGAGTAACAGAGTGCCTTTACACCGGGTAATCTCATTATTAAAGCATCATTATAGCATATAAGCTGTAGCATTCGTTAAAATTTAAGAAGAGGAGTCATAGTGGTTTCTTTGTCCTTAAATTAGATGAGTAAAGCATGAGATAGAGCTGAGTAAGATTTTGTTAGACCCATGATGGATAATATTGGTTTCCACCCTCACTAGATCAATCTTATTATGCAATATTTAAACTCTTTGTCTTAGTTACTGTTAATGGTTGAATAAGTGACAAATTCAGCCCAGGCAGGGGTCTTCGGCAAGGGTGGCCCGTCATCTTCCTATCTTCTTTTTTTTTTTTTTTTTTTTCTGTACAAAAGGGTTATCTGTGTTTCTTACAAAAACAAAGAGGGAGGGTCAACTACGAGGAGCTAAAACTAGTCAAGATGGACCAAACATTCTGCGTATTTTTTCTCTAATGGCAGCTTGTTGCTTGGTGAAAGAGAAAAAGTGTTGTACTTGCCAGAGCTATATGAGAAGTGTTCAGGGCAGAAGGTAAATTTTGACAAGTAAGCCTTGTTTTTTAATAGTAATTTTGACTATAATATGAGACAGGTGCTAAAGGTCAGGTCTGAAATCCAAGCCACCACGAATCCAAAGAAATATTTAGGGCTTCCTTGCTTGAGAGGGCATATGGGCATTTAGAGAATTGAATGAACGGTTGAAAATTAAAATCCAACAATGAAGGCATCGATCTCTATCTCAAGGGTGGAAGGAGGCCTCTCTTAAATCAATGTTTTTGTGAAATTTAAAATTTATTTTTAGATAAAAAAATGAACATTGGAGAGGAATTTTTTTTTAAAAATTTATTTTTGTGAAATTTTAAAATTTATTTTTAAATATGATATTACAGTTGTATTTACCATTTTTAGAAAATTTTCAAAATTTTTCATTAGATTTTATAAGTCTACTGCTATATATTTTTATCGATATTCATATAGTATTTATGTCGATATTTCATCTAAAAAATCTAAAATATTCGAAAAAAAGTATGTATTGGTATTTTATACTATTGGATGTCAAATTTGTAAATTTATTAATTCATTTCGAATTTTTTACAATACTAAAGGCTCTCCCTTTATGAAAAATTTTTAGTAAAAGTTGTTTCAGGCTCCAAGTTTCTCGTTTTTATCAAAAAATATTTTGAGAATTGCATTGAACTCAGTTTATTTTTTTTTCTTTCCAAGCTCGAGCCCATTTTGGAATTTAATTTGCTCATTTAGTATGGAATTTTGGGTTTCGTAAGGTTTTTTTGTAAAATCTTTTCAAGTATGAATTTTCAACTTTGTTCTTTCAGATTAAATACTTTGAAATTTATTTTTTTTTAAATTTAAATTTGCTATTGAATTCTCTATTTATTTTCAGTATGGATTTTTCTTAGTAAAACCATTTCTTGTAAACTTTTTACGAGTTTAAAATTTTTAATTATTTTTCTCAAGCATAAAATTTCAATTTATCACAAAAATTCATTTTAGAATTCAACACTTGGGATTTTCTTATTTATTTTGGACACAAGCGATTTTGGAAAACTTTCATGATTTTTGAGCTTGAGTTCTACAAATTTTTCTTGGATTTTTCATCCAAAATTTTCTAATTGGATTTTTATATGTTGATTTCATTAATTCAATTTTCTTTATAGATTTTAAGTTTAAATTCTTACATGATCAAAATTTTTTATTTTGATGTGTTTTAATTCACTTTTCAACATATGGATTTTCATCCAATTTTATTTCTTACAATTTGGTCCTTCTACTCCATTAATTCCATTTAATTTTGATTTGGAACTTGTTAAGTGCCAATTTCTTTAATCCAATTTTTTCCTTATGGTTCCTCAATTGGAATTTAACATGATTCAGTTCTTAATAGAATTTTACCGCATTTAATATTTTAATTAAGTCCTTGTGTATGTACATTTTAATTCAATTTTTATTCTTTGCAATTTAATCCTTTTCATTTGAATTTTAATTAAGGATTTCTTACACATGAATTTGTTAACTAGTTTTCATATACATATACTTAATGTCTTTATTAAATATTTTCATACGTAAAATTTATAATTAGGATCTTTATACACAGTTTTGTTTTATTTTCCCATTTTATTATCATTTGATTACTTGAGTTTGGAAAATCAATCCAAAGCTTAGTAAATAAAGTTCATTTGATTAATTTAATTTCTAAATTATACTTTTTACATAAAATATTATTTTTCCTTTTTCTAATTAATTAGATTTTTTATAGAATTTTTACAATTTTTTTTAAAATTTTAAATACTGTCCATTAATTTAATCATATAAGCTTAAGAAATTAATCCAAAGCTTATGGAATTAAACTTAAAAGTTAATTTGTCACAAGGACTATACTTTATATAATATATTACCATTATTTATTTATTTATTTTTAATCATTTTAAAATTAATTTTATCTATTTTAATAATTTTTTGAAGCCAAATTCCATATGTCAAGCATGCATGATAGAATTAGTCTCATCTGAAGTTGTAAACACCTTATTTTATCTAAGCCATCACCTAAGGCATCATGAGTCACTATTTGGGTCATCATTGGGTCCATTTGGATAAGCATAAGTTAGTCATCCATCATTCATAGCAAAGGTGTGTTGTCATAAAGGTGCATAAAATCCGTATTTGTTTGAGCGTCAATCGATACATGGCCTTTAAGTATCAATACATGGCCGTTATATCATAAAAACCAAAAAATCATTGTTGGTATCGATACAAAAGGCCATGTATCAATATTTTTATCTATGGTAACAATATAGGAGGTTTTGGTATCGATACCAAGTTATTGCAAAGCTAAAGTCATGATTTTGGGTCAATTTGTATCGATATAGGCTAAAGAGTATCGATAATTAAGAAAATTTTATGCTTGGTATCAATACAAGGCTCATTGTCTTGAGATTAGAAGCCAAAAAAGCATTGAATATCGATACAAGGCTCTTTGTATCAATAATAGAAGGCTAGGTATCGATACCAGCTTCATTGTATCAATACTTAGAGTAAAAAAATTGCTCTTGGTATCAATACAAAAAGCCTTGCATCGATACTTCAAGGTAAAAATGCCAAATTCGTGTCA